>JAXQQM020086270.1:0-28337 GCA_034641835.2 Pinus albicaulis
TTACAGAGGCTGTCTTCTGCTTCCATTTCCGTGTTGTTGGCTTGGGTGTGTCTAACTCTTTGGAGGGGTGTAGACTTAACGCTACTCTTGCTGCTCTTAGCTTGGGTAGATGTGCACATTTAATCATATGGTGAAAGTGTGAAAAAATCTAGCAATAGTTACGTGTGATATTCTCTTGGTTAGAGAGAAGTCTCTGTGGCAGAGAAGAGACTATGTGAAAACTGCTTGTGAGGGGCTTCAATTCTTTGCACTGATTGACTCGGTGGTCATTTAGGTCACATAGTCCACATGTTATCCTAGATTTGGCCAGTGTCATGCCTGGCTGGTGTGTCATCCTAGTTTTCCCATCACGCCCATGTGGATGCGGGGTTGCTGGCCTAGGGGTGATGTAATATCTATATCGTCTGAGTTAATCATCCCATTTCTTCTCTATTGTATGAATCATAACAATAAGGGGAAAAACTCGTGGGATATAAGTACAATGTTTTCCACAGTGATTGCCCTGACATACTAGGTAAAAAATCCTAGATATGGGGTTTTGTCATGCTCAGTTTTTGGTCTGGCAAGGTACCAGTGTCATAACCTACTAAATCAAGGAAAATGACGACCACATGATTGGGAGTTTTTCATAATGTGCATGTTGATATTCTCTGTAGAGAGCGTTTGGGGGTAACTAGGGGTTCTTTGATTGGTTGCTTTTCAGTTGACAAGAATAGGATGGATCTTCTTGTCACCTCCTCTTGGGTTGTCAATTTTTTCATGGATCCTGAGTCTGGGTCATCTTCTTGGGAGAGGCAGACTATGGATGAGCGTAAAATAGCAAGGGTTAACCAGAATTGGGGGATATAGTGGAAATTTTCCAGAAGGTGATTGTCAGTGCATAAAGGACATGTGAATTGCACTGCTCACAAGCCAACATAATAAACCCGATCTGTAGGATACCATCTGTGGATGAGTTTCAGGGTTGCACACTCTTCGAGGAAGTGACCACATTCATCTCACAACGTGCAACGTATAATGGGAGGGTGTATGACTGGGAGTATTTCTGGTGCCCGTCATTCCTCCTGTAGGTATACGATGACACAAGGTTCCTCTCTAGCCGACTGGGTGGAGTGATCCTCTTGATAGGATCGCTCGATGGCGTGTAAGGAATCCCTATATCGCGGTATCTCTAGGAAATGATGGGTATAGTGCCCATAATTGCTGCAGATAGCACATGCGTGATTTGTACGCAATACTTTGCCTTTAACTTTGGTGGCAGGTTCATTTTTATGGGAACGTTGCGTCATGATGTCTGCCTCAGCGCCAAGGAGCAGTTTTAATTCGTCCAGCTCTGGGCAGATATGGGTAGGGTGACCTATTACATCGCATATGGCACAAAATGGTGAGTCTCATTGTATTGTATGAGTTTCCAAGTTCTTTCCTCTCTTCTTGGTTTTCTTAGTCTTAATCATCGGTTTTGCAATGGGAATTTCCTTTGCGGGTATGTTTTCGACCGTTTAGTGAATGAATGGGGCCTCCTCTTGACTAAGGGGCTTTAACCCTATGGCAGTGATGTGTGTGGCTCCTATCCCTGTAGGGGGAATGAGATACCAAACTGGTATTGCAAATGATATGCTTGGTAACACCACTATTGTCAAAACTTGCTGGGAGACGAAACCAACTGGGGGGTAGAGGAAAGGGGTTTGGCAAGTGGCGTAGGCTAGAGAGGCTGCCGTGGCTGAGGACTCGATGTCATTATTACTTGTGTCTGTGTCCTGACTAGCTTTGGTGCTTGATGTGGACATCATGCACACCAGATCTCCTGTGACATTGGGTGATGACTCAAGGATAATGGGGGGTCTCCTAGGAATGAGCCTAGAATGGACGATGGTTTGAACTGGCCAGGGCCATATTCTTGGTACCATGAAAGTGCATCCTAGAATTTATCTACATAGGGTATAATTACATCGGTGTTTGTTAGGGGTTGTTTCTCGCTATGCATCAATTGGTCGATTGTAATGATTCGGTCCTCATGGGGGAACATCATAATGCAGAAGATGGAGGAGGCTATGGCTGACATGGAATACATATAACTCTAACCAAGGAGTATGTTATAGTCCAAGTGAGAATCCAAGACTTCAATTTATATAAGGACCATCTTCGCGGCTAAGCAGACTGGGACATTTTGGTAGAGACTGACGGGGGTTGAAGGAAGACCATCGTATGATCTAAAGCGTGATGACTGATGGTTTTAGTTCAGGAGACCCTAACTTCTGCCAAATGTTTTTTGACATGATGCACATGGATTCATCTTCGTCAATGAAAGATCGGTGAATGGTGATATTTTGGACCAACACTAGTATTTGAAAGGCGACCATTCGAGGAAGCCACGAGTGTGGAGCTTTATTATCTTGTTTATTTTGTATCATAGTGTTGGACACATGCGTAATGGGGTACTTAGCGGCACTCATAATTAAAACTACTTGGGGGTTCCGGAGGGCGATTGCGCGACTTTATGGAGCCCCCCCCTGGTGGGGTGTTTCAGGGGCAACGCCCCCAAAGCTAAAAACAGATGTAAACTTGCCTTGTAAAAGTATAATAATTTCTAGTAAAACTGGGCCATTCATTACGCGGATGATCTGATGGTAGAAGTTATGTTTATTTTAGGGTTTTTTCCCTAGAAAGCAACCCCTCGCTTGTATGAGGGTATTGTATTGCGGTTGTGTATGGTATGTGTATTCTCAAAGCGAGAAACTGATAGGGGAGACTGTGAGAGAGAATAGAGGATATTACAATAGATCTACTGTAGTTTGTGTCTCTTCATTTTGCTGGATAATAGAAAGGAAGGAATAGCTATTCTGGGTGCACCTAGCCCAAACTGGGTGAACCACGTATATCTGTGTCTCTCTGGTTTTATGTGTTTTGTGTGCATGTATTTTTCGCATATTTTATGTGTTGCATTGCTCTGTAATATATAATTTTCTAGCATGGAGGAAGCCTAGGGGTGGATTTTTCTAAATCAAAAGCCATTAGTCGCGTATCGGCAGGGTCGATAGTGCCTAACACAAAAAGTAAGGCTTTTCGTTGTTTTGGGCATGAATGCAATACTTCCAAAGCTGACATAGCAGTGGGAGATTGGGCTAGATCGTCCATCATGATATAATTATGGGACGCTTTCGAATAGTTTCCTGCTTACCTATTGTGTCCATTAACCATATGGCAATGGTTCAATAGGAGTCTTGGAAATGGTCAAAGATGCAGTTGGTGCACTTGTACTAGCCCCTGACTCATTGGTGTATGGTGGGGTTTCATAATTACAATTTCATGTTTGAAAAAACATCTCTTCGCCAATCATGTAGATTTTGTGGCTGTTTTTTCCAGAGTTGTTGGGGTTTTGTTGCTGAGTGCTAACTTCCCCTTGATGGGGGAAAGGTTCATGCATCACAACCGTCCGCTGGGAAGATCCTCCTTGTCCTCAGTTACTTTATAGCTTCTTCAGCTCAGGGATATCGGGATAGTGGTGAGTGTAATGGTCGTACTCACCACAGATCGAACAAGAGTGGTTTGTTCGAAGAGGTGGCCTTTTGCTCTGCCATTGGGCATTGCTTGGCTCCTGTATTTGATTTCAGTTGGAGTCGCCTCCAACTTGAGATCATGGGGGGCATTTCTGGTTGTTTCCCCCTGTCCAAGATTCCCTTTGGGCTTGTTTTTCCCTTTTCTCCTAGTTATATGATTGGTGTGGTGGGTTTTGGGAAGGTTGCACAAAGTTCACCTATGCATTATTCTGCATAGGTGGGTCTTGTGCTGGGGACTGAGCATAACCCAGTCCCTGGTTTGTGACTGGCTATTGGGGGGGAGCTCTTTGTCAGTCTATATATTTGTGTACTGGGTCCCCTGAGCTGGAGGATAGGGTCCTCCATGGTGATACGACGATGCCCTATTGGTCAAATTTTACTGAGGCATATGATGACTTTGAAAACCGGGTTGTGGTATGTTCTGGGTAGAATCATACATATAACCGGGGTTTTGAATACTGCTGCCTAGGTAATTTTGGGTCAATGAACCAATTAGAGCGTCTGCAGAGTTTGACGTGCCTATAAATTCTTTATAAGTTTGCAGGTGTGGGGCGTTCGGTAGGATTTTGTAAATATATCCTGACTGCATTTAAATTAGCTCGAGCTGTTGGGCCTTGCTAATGGCGTCCTCTTTGGATATGGGCCTTTTTTGTGCCACATCCTTTGAAATCTCTGCAACGAGAGTTTTCAGGAACAGGTCTAATAGTACCCGATCATCGAGTTTGGCTTTACATAAACTACGATGCTGCCTCCTTTAATATTCCAAATTTTTATGGAATATTAATTTTTTCCATTTTCACATAGGAGATGAATAATATGGGTAGGAGGCCCATTCATTTCATGAGTATGGAATAAAAATCCTCTTAGTTTGAAAGAGTATCACTTATAGAATTGGATTTCACACCCCATGTGTAAAAAGAGACTTTTTGCGGGAGGACAAGGTCAAGTTTGACCAAGTCAAACAGTGCACTGATAAGAGGTGGAAGGCATCTTGTGGGATAGCGCAGTGAAAGAGGAGGTAAGGCTCCTTGAAGGGGAAGCTATCATGAGTGGGACCCATGGAGAGGGGGCTCACATTGTTTAAAAGGAGAGCAAGGCAACCATTTTGATTCATGTCAAGTATTATTCATCTTCGGTCTTTTAGACCTGTTGCAGTCTCTTGCTGTTCAGAAGAGTTGCAATGTTGCTTAGCATGAGGGAGTCTTGTTTAGGATTTCCTCTCCTTCTTAGAGGATTGCACTGCATTCCCCATATTTAGGCATTGAGTTCAAGCATCAGCCTTCTTCATCAATGCAGTTTCAGCTGGAGATCGTGCAGTGTTGCTGGGTGTTGCAGGGGAGGTTTTCGACAACACCATCCTTGGCTAGTTTTCCAAAGGAGGGAGCTTCCATTCCCTTGGGAGATCAGAAAGGGAGGTTTATGAGCAGATTCCACCATCTTTGGAACCAGGCCAACCACTTACCATCATTAGCAGTGTAATCCCTTCCTTTGACAACGCTATTCTTGGAGAGCATTTCTTGTGAGGGATTAGCAGATAGTTTGGAGGGTGAGATCTTAGGTGAGAGGATCAGCCTTTCATTCTAGAGATCCATTGGAGAAGTTCTTGTCATTTGTTGCAGCATCTTCAGTATTCTCCACTTATTTCTAGTTCTTGAGTTGCTGCTGCTACCCAGCAACTCCGGCATTTTGCAGTTTTGCTTATTTTAGCCAATCCTTTTGGGATTGACTTGAGGTAGTGATTGGGACCTTATATCTTCTCTCCAAATGATTGTATGAACCATATATTTGCATATCTATGTATTGAAATGTGTTTTAGCAATTTTTCCATATAAAACTACGCAGTTATAGCCTAGGTCTTTATTCATGTAGCAGTGTTCTTTATATTTTCATGTACATGTCTCTTGAGGCTTGTAGTGCCTTGCTTGAGTGACCATTTCCTCATGGATTTGTATATCTTATGCTGCTATGATATAAAATGATGGCTATTTGACTCTCCCGACATTTTATATGTTAATGTATCACTGCTGTTTCCATTGATCTATTTGTATATTTTTGTCGCTCCACATTGGAATATCTTAAGATATTCCCAATAGTGTAGATTTTCCCTCATTTGGGATATTACACCGCCATTCGTGGAGATGGTCACGGATATGGACGACGAGGGTTTTCCTAAAGTGTGCCAGTGATTATATTCCATAATCATGGTGGATGGGTAACTAAAAATATGTTTGGAATGCAGTGACGAGGGTGCTAAAGGTTCCATGTGAAGCAGAGGGTTGCTCCACATACCATTTCGCTGCTACTCCTATCAGAGTGCATTGAAATAGTCTCAATTGAATAGTGTCGTTAATGATAGTGTTCAATGAGCACCACAGGTGGAAATTCATGACATGATTTCCTGGGTCTTCCGCTTTCTTTCCTTTGAACTTTGGAATATCTTAAGGGAGCTTTATGGGCATGGGAGGCCATATAGGGTTGTGTGAAATGGGGTAATTCATCAGCTTGGTTAAATCTGGTAGATTTAACGTAGCTAAAAAAGGTGACAGTGAGGTTTAAGCCATTGCAACTTATGAAAACACACCATTCTGGTTAGGAAGAGGGTTTATCTGCGACGTACCCTGCTGTGTATTTTACTAGCTTCCAAAATGGGTAGAACTCCTCTACCCTCTAGGGGTTGTGGGAGGAATGGTATGTGGTGGGGCATTGGGAGACCAACCAGGGTTCCCAAATAAGGATGCCACGATAAAGGATGAACCAATAATGGTGGCAGCATTCTGTCTTTGATGCCTAAATCGCGAAAGACCTGGAACCCCTCTCGGTAATGGGGGGAGGTCCAAAAGATGTCTAGATCGATGAGGCCCCATTGGGTTTGTTTTGGTGTTGACTAGTTCTGGATTTGGAAATATTTGAGAGGATGGATATTATGATCAAATCAAAATTCTGATCACATACATAAAACAAAGTGAAATAAAATTAATTTTCCCTTTAAATTAATCCTATGTTACCAATCAATTAAAAAATGTGGCTTTTTGTTTGTTTGCATATGATACTCAAATCCTAGAAGACCTAATCATCCTCACACACTCAAATGTAACTAGGCCTTGAGAATATATCTTGCGAGTGCTGGCACAATGTCCTGTAAGAGCTGGCAATGCCCCCAGTTAGCCAAAGAAAATCCACCAAGGTAAGGGTAGAGGATCTAGTGCTTGCCTGCACCATCACTTATAGGGAAAGGATGCCTTAATTTTTCCTAAGTATACGGTGATCGAAGGTATCCCTAGCGATACGCACTGCGCCTAAGCCTAACTCCCTCTGAATCGGGTCTCTTCCGCACTCGGGTTTTCTTTTCTGTGGGATGATAGGTGGATTTAAAAGCTCCCTAAATAGTCAACTTCTATGTTTCAAGACGAAGAATGTTCAAGGCGGCTTATTGGATGCCTACCCCCTTGATCCTAACTTAGACTATAAATTCTATTGTGGCCCCTATGGGGAGAATTTAGTGAGTCTTGTTAAGTTAGTTTTAGATGTCTTTTCTTTTCTTAGTGTGTGGATGTGTGTGAGAAAAAAGTGAACAAGAACATAATTTGAACATGTGGATATGCAATGATCCTTTTCAAAATCCCCTTATTTAAACTATGTTCTATTGTTCCTTGCTCAAAAGAAAAACATGTGCGGATATGGGCCGCTTTTTATTTTTCCTACTTAATCTATGTGATCAACTATAGGGAGATGGTGAGCTGTGAATAGAGAGCGTTCTTGTGCTTGTCTGGGATAACCAAAGGGTTCAAAGGCAACAAATAATACTTTCTCTTCTATCGAAAATTCAATCTCGGTCCCGAAATCCTAGTGCAAAAATTGAACTAAACTAATGAATTTTACACTAGAAAAAGAAACTAGCTAAGCATGTGTGGTCTTGGGCCACTTAATTTGGCTAATTATCTAGGTGTGTTGGTACCTAAATTTGCAAAGCATAATTTTTTTTCGGAATGCAATTTAATTTCCCCCGCTACTTAAACTATGTGTGAAATTTGCAAAAAACAACTTGAAATAAAACTAACACCAAGCCTACGAAAAGCAGCTAAGAGTGAGCTTTAGCAAGATGCGGGGCACCTCAACCAGTGTTGAAAGATGTATTATGGGCTTCCAGGCACTTTACAAGTAGGAAAAGATAGAAATATGGGAGAAATTTCTCATTCTGTTTTTTGCACGCAAAAGGTTGCCACGGGCGCGATGTCTGTGCGTTGGTCAACTCTGAACGTGTGCCCTAGGCACGCCTGTCTGAGGGAAAAGAGTGAAAATTCATGAAAAAGTAATTTTTGGAGTTGTTCTGCTTTAGTCTATCACTTGGGATGAACTAGGTTCTGAAGGAGAAAAAGGGGGCAATTTCAACCCAACTCCACAACACAGACGGAGGTCTCTCCAAAAAGGCGCAACCACATAAACTTGGAAATAAACGTTAGTGGAGTCACCAATCATGTGTTAGTGTGTTTGTTGCACACATGTATGAAATCACACCAACTTAAGGGGTGTTTTTTACCCTCTTACATTATTGGTCAAAGGAAGAAAAGATATGGTGTCAAGAAGGTTAATGGAACATGCTAGAACATAAACATACTAGATAGAGAAATAGCATGCATATTCAAACATAAAAATTAAACTAAAACTACAAAAAATAAAAAAAAAGATCTGAATAGAGTCAAACAACTGCAATAATCCAAACATCGACGCTTACATCCCCTCTTATTGAGTGCTGGTAGGAAATGAGGATGAAAATTTAACCCACTTGCCAAGGGGCCCTTAGAACTTGGATTCTAAGTCCTGGTGCAAGGATGTCTTTACTTCCAAGATGCCTTGGTGCAAAGTCTCCCTCTTGCTACTATGGTGGACTAAACTTTTTGGATGGCCAACAATTGAGTCCCCTCTATCTCAGCTTCGGATCACACACTCATGGTATTTCTTGGGGAAGTTTTGGCCAGCATAACAATGTGCTCTCAAGTTTTTCATATCTTGGTGGCCTTTTATAGGAGAATTCAAATCCTCCTTCCCTCTCTTGGTACATTGTGGATGGTGACCCAAGAGAGGGGGATGATTCCATTGTGTGCCACACTTATTCCATTGTGTGCTCCCTTGATGTCATATGGAGACATTGGTTGTTGTCCTTAGGCGGCTTCAAGTGTGAAATCACTGTCCTGGAGTTTGCTTTTTGTGGTCCGGAAAGTGACTTCCGCCACTCCTAGGATTGTGCACATTTCAGGTCAAAAGGTGCGCAAAGGTGCTATTCTCGAAGGATTTTGCGTGCAAAAGCATTTATGACTTGCTCAAATTTTATTTTTCCTCAGACCTTAGAGATTTTTAAATACTTTCCAGATTCTGTAATGTCTTTCAACCCTGTAAATCCTTCTGCCTGACATTAAATAATTTTGTCTTTGTTTGTATGATTTTCCAGTGTTAACACCCCTACTCCAATAGCTTTGTAATATGTATCAATTTCGATCACCAACTTGGAAGTCACGATCCATCCTATGTATATTGTGCCTAGCCTTGTACTTGGCTTGGCTCTTCTCCAACTATTCCTGCATTGCTTGATGCACCATCTAGATCATATGAATGAATTTTTCAGGCTTTATCTTCATCTCTCTACTCATCATAATCAACATATTTTCCAAAAATCAAATCTAATGGTGACTTTGGCAGGTACTCAAAACAAGTTTCAAATGGAGAGTTCTATGTAGACGAATGCAATGCTCGGTTGTATCCACTTGTATAAGTGTCTATCTCAAATTGTTGTTGCAATTACGGAAATGCTAACAATGATGTTGTCCTGATGTTTTATTTTAATATATCAATTTTTTTCTATTGGTTGTCTCCGCATTGAAATACCTATCTAACATGTTTGACATGTTCATCCTAAGTTTTGCTAAAAACAAGAATATCATCCAAGTAGACAAGCACAAAGTCATCAATGAATGGTAAAAAAATGTCATTAATCGCTTGCGTAAAAATTGTGTGGGCATTGAAAATCCCAAGAGGCATCATTAACCATTCAAACAAACCCTACTTTGTTTTGAAAGTGGTTTTCCAAACATCACCTTCTACAATCCGAATATGATGATAACCACTTCGTAAGTCTATCTTAGTAAATCAAAATTCAACTTTTAACTTATCTAACAAATCATCTATACGAGGAAGATGGTATTGATTCTTTATCATGATCTTATTTATTGCGTGAAAGTCAACGCACATTCTCCATGTACCATCCTTCTTCAGTACCATCACAATAGGAGATCAACATGGAGAGGAACTAGGCTTGATAACTCTATTTTCAAGAAATTATTGAACTTTCTTATTAATCTCTACATTCTCAATCATGAACATCCTATACATTCCAACATTAGGAAGAGGGACACTTTCTTGCAATTGAATCTCATGCTTAATATCCATCTTACGAGGTAATCCTATAGGATCCTAAAACATATCATCATAGTTAGAAATGAGTTTAACTAAAATGATTTTAACTAATCCATCCTTATGAGAAGGTTCACAACCCTAAAATTTATTAGATTGTTCAACATCCTTTTATTTCACCACTAAAGACAAAAAATTCTTTCTGGAATATATGAGCCGCTTTATTTTCCCTACTAATAAGTGATAAATTAGTCTTCATGCTATGTTCTCTTACAATATATTAAGCCCCATCCTTGGTGAGGTGATATTTATTCTCCTCTATAAATAATATGGATTTCCTATCATATAGATAAGGGCTTCCCAAAGCAATTCCCCAAATATCAAGAGGAACCATGTCTAATTCGACCTCGTCAATTTTTTTGAAATAATAACAAATCTAAGTTTACACTTCTTCGTTACTTGTAGATTTGCATTATCACAAACATAACAGAGGGGATAGGGTTTCTTGTGAGGTGTTTTTGCTAATCCCAACCTCTTGAAAATAACTCCAGATATTAAATTCACTTGGGAACAAATATAAAAAAGAGTATCAACTTTCATACACTTAATAATTTCCCTTATATGGAAAATATCACTTCTTTTACTTTTAGTACTAGGAGACAAAATAGAAGAACTAGAACTAGAATAAGAAGATTTACCTTGCAGTCCAACAACTATGACCTGAGTTTCATCTCTTGTATTAGATCCCAACTCTTCTTTCATTGTTGCAACAATATTTTTCTTTCCTTTGCCTCCAAATATTTAGCGCTTAATTCAAGGTGTAGCTTCCGATAATGATCATCACCAAGCCCTTATTTTTTACAATGAGAGCATATTGGCTTCACTTCTTCTTTATTCACTGTAGTATCCTTCTTAATTTTCCTCTTTCCTTTGAATTTTACTTCAGAGAACTTCGATGGTTACTTTGATCTAGGTGGCTCCAGGGACACACACAGGACAAAGAGGGCTTATGAAAGCTCAAAAATCAAAGGGTTCAGAATGCTTTCAAACTAGGACCGTAGCATAGATCTCATCGTCCTGATCACAACAGTGTGAATGGTTCATCAAACCGAGTTTGTATGTAAAATTTAGAGCTGGTTAAAGTTCAGGGTTGACCGGCCCATGTGGCAGGCTTAAAGAGGCAACATTTTTGCTGAATTTCGATGAGTAGATTCCGACCAGCTCCGGCTGGATTCCAGGAGAAATTGTGGGGTCGTTAATTTGATCCCTTCGGTTAAATTAACGGATTTTTAAAAGGTGTGGTTTGGTTTAATTTAAAACAAAAAAAAAATATTTTTGGGGTGGCGGCCCACCAACCCTGCCACCCCCGATCGATTTCCGATTGCACAACAGAAATTTTAATTAAAGGAGAAGTTAGTGGCCATGACCCCATTGGACCTGCTCCATATGCCATATTTAATACTATATGGGTGGGGCGCGGGCTGCCAAACCTGCTGCACCCCCTCCATAATCCACACCAGACGGCAAAGGTGCAGGCAGGCCGCCCGATACGGTTCAGCCCCCCCAACCAACTATTACATTGGTTTTTGATTAAAACAAAAATCGCACCCATTTTAAAAAAAGAAACTCTTGCTATGTTGGGAGGGACATGATTTGACCCCCCGACCCAATCCTCAACCATTTCCTAATTTTACCATTACACCAATGACCTCCACATTGAAATATTCGCCCATCAACTAATAAAAAACTCAGTTTTTCACAAATGCACCCAACAGACCCAAGCATATAGTTCGATGCAAAGAAGCTATAGACCAGAGGAGCGGGCACAAATTTCGAGGAATTTTTTTTTTGATTCCAAGGAGGTAAAATTTCTGTGTCAGAATGTATTGAAATTTATATGCATTTTAACTAGAATTTTGCAGGGAGCGCGATGGTGCACTCTGATACCACTTGATCCAGACATTGAGTTGAAAACACTTCTATAAGAGGAGAAGGAGGAACAAAATCAATTGTAGCTCTAATTGCAAGCCACGACAGAGGCATTGGAGGAATTGAAGTGCAACAACGAAAGTCTTCAAACAGGTCATGAGGCATTGAAGACACTCCTACAAGAAGAGAAGGAGGAGAAGCAATGATTGCAACTTCAGCTACAAGCTGTGAACAAGGCCTTGGAGGAAGTGAAGTGCAACAAAGGCTTAGAGAAGCCTTCTTCACCTGTTTCAAAATTGAAGTTGAGGTAAAAAATGTTGATTTCTCTTCAGTTTCATCTTCACATGATATCATTTCTGTTAGAAGTGTGGAGATACCCATTACTAGAACCAACATGAGGCTCCTTACCAAGATGGGGTACCAAGGAGGAGGTCTTGGCATTCATGGCCAAGGCATAACCCAACCATTGGAGGTTGCTCAAAGACCTCACTACACAGGTTTAGGATACACTGAAGGAGAATTTTTGAAGGTGTCTGAAGCTTCCACGACATTGATGAAACCGTTGAGGAGAGAGAATGATGTGAACACTTCACCATCATTGTATGACAACGCATATTGCAAAGAGAAAGATGAGGCAAGCTCTCATCATCATAATCACATCAAAGGCAAACAAAATTTTTTGAACTCACCAAGGAAAAGGATTGACGGGAACACTTCACCATCATCTCATGGAAGTGCATGTTGCAGTGGAAGAGCTGAGACAAGTTCGCATCACCATGATCGCACCAGAGACCACCAGGGAAGGTATAAAAGTCTCGATTCTCTAGTACATTTTGATTATAAGCATGTTGATAAACATGAACGTAAATCATGGCATAATAAAACTTGTTACTTCTGTGGTTTACATAACCATTTCATTTCCGAGTGTTGGAAAATATATGGCAGCACAAAGGAGGATGAGGAGTGGAAAGCCTTCTCCACAGCAAAAAAATAAATTGGTTAAGAAGGTATGGAGGAAGAAGACACATTGCAGTTATTGCAACCGAAGTGGTCATCAAAGAGCCACGTGTTCGAGGCTCCATCGAGAGCAGTGCCTTAAAGACAAAATGTTCGTGCAAAAACCAGTCGAAAGAGCTGATTGACAAGCGAATTCCCCACATGGGGATGGCCCATTCACTTTGCTAAAGAGGGGATTTTCTAGATTATTTTTCAAGATGTGTTAGCTTGTCATGGCCTTATTTTGTAAATCATGTGTTTGATTTCTTTATGTAAAAGTGATGATGTGTTTTTCCATCACTTGTTAAGCAACAATGATATTCTAGATTTGTTTTATAAGTCATGATGCATTTATTTTATGTAAAAGTGATGATGTATTTTCCATCACTTCGAAATGCGACAGTGATGTTTTGGCCTTGTAATGATAGCTGGGGTGTGATTTCCAATTGATGTAAGCTTGACCACCGAGTATGTGTTATAAAATTGTGGCGAGTATGGAATTTTTGGGTCATAGTTGGTCAATTTGAGCATGTAATTTGTAGGAGATTGTACTATAGGTTTGCATAGAAATACAGGTGTCAGCTCATCGCTTAAAGCTCCAAAGAATGAAGGTGAAGGGGATGTAAGGGTGACATTTCAGGACACTTGTGATGCATGCTTAATACATAATAGTTGCAGATTATTGTTGATGCTTTTGGAGGACCAAAATCTCCTCAGTGGGGAGGAATGATCCCGGTGTCTCCAGGGACACACACAGGACAAAGAGGGCTTATGAAAGCTCAAAAATCAAAGTGAACAGAATTCTTTCAAACTAGGACCAGAGCATAGATATCATTGTCCTAATCACAACAGCGTGAACGGTTCATCAAACCGAGGTCGTATGTGAAAGTTAGAGTTGGTCAAAGTTGAAGTTTGACCGACCCATGTGGCATGCTTAAAGAGGCAACATTTTCGTTGAATTCCGGTGACTGGATTCTGGGTAAAATTGTGGGGTCGTTAATTTCACTCCTTCAGTCAAATTAATGAATTTTTAAAAAGGTGTGGTTTGTTTTAATTTAAAACAAAAAAATATATTTTTGGGGTGGCGGGCTACCAAACCCACCACCCCTGATTAATTTCCCATGGCACAATAGAAATTTTAATTAAAGGAGGGGCTGGCAGTCATGACCCCACTAGACCCGCTCCTTATGCCATATTTAATACTATATGCATGGGGTGCAGGATGTCACCCCCGCCTCGCCCCCTCCATACTCCACACCATACGGCGGAGGTGCGGGTGGGCCACCCGATACAGGTTGAGCTCCCCAAACAACTATTACGTTGGTTTGTTATTAAAATAGAAATCACACCCATTTTAAAAAGAGAAACTTGTGCTATGTTGAGAGGGGACATATTTGACTCCCCGACCCCTCCTCAACCATATCCTAATTTTAACATTACACCAATGACCTCCACATTGAAATATCCACCCATCAACTAATATAAAAACTTGATTTTTCACAAATGCGCCCAGCAGACCCGAGCATGCAGTTCAAGGCAAAGGAGCTCCAGACCATAGGAGAGGGCACAGATTTCTAGGCAGAATATTTTTGATGCCAAGGGAATCTTTTGATTCTAAGGAGGTAAAATTTCTCTATGTCAGAATGTATTGAAATTTATATGCATTTTAACCAGAATTTCACAGGGAACGCGATGGTGTCCCCAGATTCGCCATTTGAGTAGTGGTTTAGAAGATTCTCTTCAGAATATGAGGATCAGGAATTTACCCATATCACTTCTTTTCAAAATCACCTGCACATTATTTCCCCTAGACTGAAGATGAGTTGCTTGGACACATACTTCATCCAAAGTAGTGGGATTAAATAAAAGAATAATGTTGCAAAGAAAACTATGCAATGCACCAATATATTTTAAAATCATCTCTAGAGAATCTATTAAATTTAGATAACCATGGTGTTCTATGCTTAATTCAATTTTACTTCAATCTTTCTTAGGCCAATACAAAATAGCAATCACATAAATATGAAATTAAAATGTTGATAGAACACAATAATCGATAAACAAAAGACAAGCCAAATATAGATCAGATTTATAATTACTTTTCTTCAGCAAAGGTATGAGATATTATTGCGTTACAGAAGTCAATAGGATGCTTCAGCTAGCAAATTATTTCTCGGTCAACCAATCCTCCAAGTGTCACACCCACAACCCTCAAAGACAACTCATTACAAGTCAACACTGGTCAATTCAAAGTCAATTTAGAAAAGTCAACGCGGGAAAACAACAAAAATTCAATGGTGCATATTAGGGCTTCGGTCATACTTCTCTAATTTCCTCGATTCTAGTGCCCAAAATTACGCCCTCTCAAAATTGGAATTTTGGCAGAGTTTTGAGATCAAATGACCAAGGGTTGACCACAACCAATGCTGGTCAATGATGCAGCAAAAATCCCTAAACGGATCTGTAGAAAACAATAGCTCAGATCCACATGTGTGAGGGGAAAAAAATCCTCCAAAGGCTATCGAACTAATCAGATCACAATGAGAGAATGTGTGATGAGTTGATGAGAAAATGACCTCCAAGTTTCTCCAATTTATATCCATCAGTGAGGGTGTGTGACACATCTATTAGGCATGTAAGCCTACATTACAAATCTGGCCGACCTTGCACATGTGGAAAAAAAATTCAAAATAAATGTTCTACTCATCCAAACAAGACGAAATTTAGATCAATCTTGCACCTCTCCAAAAGAGGAATCCAACAAAAATATAACCATCATCATATGAGCAGTGAAAGATGGAGTTTGGACCTAGTTTCCCAAAATTAACGCTCCCTCTCAACTAGAGAGAACTCCATCTGTCCACAAGTGCCATCCATCAGTACCATCATGTAATTTCACCAAACATCGTGCATCATCCTTCCATAACTTGCTTTGCTGGCCCTTTCTCAGATAGAAAAAAAGGTGATTCACAAAGACATCACTCTCAGCTAACCCGAAGTCTGATTAGAGGTAAAAACCTCTCTTGGACTCAAAAAGAGTCTCATACTAACCCAAAGTTAGTTTACTGACCGGAAGTCAGTTTGGAGGATAAAACCTCAATAGACTCAAATAAAGTCACATACTAACCCGAAGTTAGTTTACTTACCCAAAGTCAGTTTAGAGGTGAGAATCTCATCATACTTGATCCCAGATCAAAGTGTTGGACACGTGCGATCCTAGACATAGAGAGTACGAAAATATTTGATGCATCCATCGGCCTTGCTATTGGTCTCTATCCACATTTACCACCTGATTGGCCAAATGAGAGGTACTTCCCATTAGTCCAAAACTCCATGGGTAGGATGCGTGTGGGGCATAAATCAAAGAGAGGTGAACCAACTAAATATCATAACAGTGGGTCAAAAGCACAACAAGGTTTGGCAAGCCTAGCCCCATATGTGCTTATAGCTCCAAGAAGCTATCCCCAAGCCCTCTGGATCTCCTAGGGCTCATATTCCAACTAAATCAGGAACCCCAAAATAGGGTCTTTCCACGATTCCAAGCTTTTCATGGACAGGGAAAATTTTAAGGATGAAAAATTATCTTGAAGTTTAAAACATTGGCGAATCTCACTAGTCCCTAATGAAAAATATAAAATTTTTATTGATATATTTGTAAACCTATTCAAATTTTCAATGATTTCATATATAGTCTCTATATAATTGGCAATTTTTAAGGTAAAAAAAAATTATATTATAAAATTTGGGCGAATATTTTTTAGAAAAATGGAAATTGGCGATTATTGTTTTTGGAAAAATCATGGAAAATTAGCCCACCTGTGAATATTAGCCCCTAATATTTTCCATTCTCATGGAAGGTTAGGAACTTGACCTTCCCCATGGGCTTTGTGAGAACTTCTATGACCTGCTCATTAGTTCCTATATGATTGAGCTTTACGACGTCTCGCTGTACCATATCCCAGATAAAGTGGTACCTAATATCAATATGCTTGGATCGATCGTTGAACACAAGATTCTCAGAAATACGAATCCCACTCTGGTTATCACAAAGGATAATGGTGGTATCTAGCACATGACCAAACAACTCATTGAAGAGATTTCGCAACCAAAAAGCTTCACAACAGGTTTGTTGAGATTCAACAAGATGATGAAGCTTAGTGAAAATAGTCACCTTCACTAAGTGGGACCGCAGGCTATTTTTAGGTGTAAGTCTATTTTTAGACTATGTCTATTTTTAGACATGGTGATCATATTTCAGAAGTTGTAGGATGCTATTTTTGGATGGTTGGTAAGTTGGAAAAATAGATGAAATTCTATTTTTAGAAGATTGGGCGAAGTCTATTTATAGATCATCGATCTAAAAATAGATGTGTCGATTATTATTAGCTCTTAATAATAATCAGACTCTAAATATCAAATTATTCTCTTGGAGCACTTTATTTCGGTATACAGATTTGGAAAATCAGTGGACTAAAGGAATTACACAATTCCTAAGGTTTATTGGTGGTTCATGCATGGAGGACTCAGTTATAACTGAAGTGGAAAATTTATGATAGAGTTGGAAGAGTAGTTCATGGAGTTGTTATTCAGTTTAACTCAGTTAATGGAGTTAAACTCAGTTGAGCTAGTTGTATCTAGTCTAACTGAATGATACACTAGTGAGAGTTAAGTGAATTAATTAGTTAATTAATTCACAACTAATAACTCACTAATCAACTGAAAATAATAACTATAGTTCATGTAAGTTCCAGTGGAGACCTAGTGGAGAGATAGGTGAAAGGGTGAGATGGACTATCCGTTATGACTATAGTGATGCATTGGTTGCATCACACACACATTGGAGTTGCCAATGAGGATTGCACAGTCAAGGGAAGATATATTCGAATTCATTCAGGGGTCTTATTCAGTAGGTATTGCGCAGTGGAGGCAGGCTATCAGGTGGCAAGAAATCAATGCATGGATTTGCAGATTTCTTCATGTTAATGTGTGATGATTGTGTTGTACTGAGAGCTTGATGTACTAAGCTTTGCATGAGATTTTTGCATGATCTCCATGATACATAATATATGATAGTTTGGGTTTTTAGCTTCAGGATTTCCCGTTAAACAACTGCGTTATGTGCGATTGTTTTTATTGCTTTATGTGTTTGCAATTGAGTTTTAAATTTCCGCAAAAGATTAACAATGGAAGGATTCTGTATTTAGCAAGAAGATAAATAATGTTAGATCAGGAGAATCTGGATATATGCATACATATGTTATATAATTTCTACAAGGCCATACTCACTGCAATGTATTCGACCTCAACGGTACTCAAAACCACTAACTTCTACTTCCCGCTCATTCAATATATCGAAGCAAAACCCAAGGTGAAGCAACATTTGGATGTGCTCTTGCGATCCACCACACTGCCAGTCCAATCAGTATCAGTATATCCATGGAGTCTCAAACTCCCGGCAGTGTATCTTAGCCCATGGTTGATTATTCCCCAAAGATATATCAATATATTCTTGGCAGCAATCTAGTGAATGTGATGAGGATCAACCATATGTTGACTCAAAGTGTTCACTGCAAAACATATGTCTAGACAAGAGTTCACTAGGAACATCAAGGCCCCCATGAGTTGTCGATACTCGGTAGGATTTTCTAGCATGGGCCCGAAAATGTTTCCACACAAATTCTTGAAGTTGATTTCCATCAGTCTCGACACAGACTTACAGTCCACCATACCAAATCTTTCCAGTAGCTTCATGAAATTTTCCTTGAGAAAGGAAAATCTCGGCTGGCCTTTGCCAGACCTCCAAGCCTAGGAATTAGTGTATTAGTCCTAGGTATTTCATCTCAAACTCAGAAGCTAGATCCCTCTTACGCTGATGAATGAGAGGGTAAGAACATGTCAGGGAGAGATTGTCCACATAGAGAACCAAAATGAGAGGCCTTTCTCTATCAACCTTAAAATAAAGGTTTGGATCAACATTACTTCGAGTGAAGCCCAACATCATCAAGTAGCTATATATCCTATCACACCAAGCCCCAGGGACTTGCTTCAACCCATAGAGGGATTTATTCAACCTACATACATAGGTGTCCCTATCTCGGACTTCGCACTCCATAGGTTTCTCCACATACACCTCTCCCTTTATAGAACCATGTAGAAAAGCGGTCTTCACATCCAACTGATGGAGACTCCATCCTTGCGTTGCAGCAAGGGAAATAATAGATTGGATGGTGGTATGGTGGGCCACAGGTGAAAATATATCATCATAATCTATGCCTTCCTTTTGAGAGAATCCTCGGGAAACAAATATTACCTTGCACTTTTCAGCACTTCCATCAGATCCATGCTTGATCTTATAGATCCATTTCAAGGTGACAAAAGATTTGTCCTTCAGTCTCAAGACCACTTCCCAGACATAATTTTTCATAATGGAATCATATTTTTTGTGCATAGAATCCTTCCAAACATGATGCTTGACAACTTCTTCAAATGATCCAGGCTCATATTGTACTATCATATTCATGGCTGCTAGATACCCTTGGTCTCTCTTTGGCTTCTTGCTTTCACAGAATTTCCCCCTTTGGGCAATGTGTCTCTCGGCATCTGCAAGAGTATCCCTGAGCCATGAGGGTATTCTATTATTTGAAGGAGTTGGATCAATAGGATACATAGGTTCTTAAACATTGGACATCAGGTCATCCTTCAGCTCTTCCAACTTCCCCGATTCTTCATCTTCTTTTTCTTCCTTGGAGCTAGGAATATTTATCACTTTCTTGAGGGTAACATCTTCATCGAAGGTGACATTGTGGCATATCTCCACTTCTCTTTGACCAGGAACATAGATTCTAAATTCCTTCAAAGTTTCACTGTAGGCCACATGCATTCCCTTCTTTCCAGAGGCATCCATCTTGCTTCTATTTTCTTTCGGCACATGAAAGTAAACAGGACAACCAAAAACTCTAAACCAAGAAACATCAAGTTTATTACCAGAGAAGACTTCTTCGGGAGTTTTGGAGTCTAGAGAGGAATGCAGGCATATATTTTTAATGTACACAATAGTGTTTGCAGCTTCTCCCCATTGAAACTTCGGAAGACCTTGCCCACATAGCATGGCATGGGAAACTTCCACAATGGTCTTGTTATTTCTTTCAACAACACCATTTTTCTGAGGAGTGTACGCAGTTGTGGTCCCCCTCTTAATGCCAGCTTCTCTGCAAGAGTCTTATAATTCATTTTTAAATTCAGGAATCCCTTTCACCACCTTCCTTGCTTCGAGAAGGGCTTTGTAATGAAGTTGTGCAAACCTTCAATGCCATAACTCTGTTTGAAGATCTGTATCACATGACATAGCCCCCAGTGGACTTCCTCCATCCTATGAGAGTGTATCAACTCTAAAACCAATAGAAAGAGCTTCCTTGAAGTTATTCTTCCAGATAAGTACCTTTCCACCAACGAATGCCAACTTGAACCCTTTGTCTTCCATTACCGAAATGGAAACACGGTTATTCTTCAAATTAGATATGTACAACACATCTTGTAATCAGAGGACTTGACCTTGAGATAGATGGAGGGTCATAGTCCATGTCCCTTTCATGGGATAGGTGGCATTATCTCCAAGGATAATTTCCAGATTAGTATCCTTCTGAACCAAATTAGATAAGGCTTATTTATAACCAGTGAAGTGCCTTGAAGAACCACTATCAATCAACCAAGCATCCAGGGTGTTGGGTGGATTAGATGCAGTAGAGAGGGAAGATACAAGAATAAATTCATTTCTTGTATTATCAACAACATTAGAATCATCGTACCTATAATTTCTTGACCTCTTGAAAGGTTGCCCATTTCCACTAAGATAAGATGGAGCCTCCCTTTTTCTTTTGAACCTGTTGTTCCTGCCATTCCCTCTCGAGTTGTTGTTTTCATCATCTCTGGGAGAGTCCCTTCTATTAGGGCACTATCTTTGATAGTGACCAGTCTTGTTACAAGTGTAACATCTTCCCTTCCTTCCTTTGGGCCTCGCTCTACCATGGTTTTGATTTCTCGGGCCACCATGGTTCTTCTTCTTTGCATGAGAAGTGAAGGAAATATGGTCACTCTATTTCCATTAGAGGCATATTCCATCATTTTTGTTTCCTCTTGAGTGCATCTCATCAATATTTCATCAAAATCAGGGATCAAATTATTATTAAGAATAATGGTATTGAATACATACCAATCACGGGGGGAGACCTCCAAGTGTAATAAGAACCATCTCTCGATCAGATATTGCTGCCCCAATAGCTAGGAGGTTATTCCTGATTTCAGTGAGCCTCATAAAATAGGATTGAATAGATTCATCCTTTCCCTTCTTGATATTCTTCAATTGATTCTTGAAGAAAAGGATTTGATTATCATTGCTAGCCCTGAACATGCTCACCAGCTTATCATACATCTCTTTATATGTGTTCAGATAAAAAATGTAAGAAACCAAGTGATTATGATTAGAATCCTGGATAATCATATTTGCTTTGATTTCCCCTTTAGGCTAACCAGGTAGTTATTTCATCAAAATTTATATGCCAATTCATTTTTTGGAAAAACATGACTGTTGGGCATCACTACAAAAATTAAGTGATTTGGAGTTTGGCGCCTTCAATAAATTTGGGGGGGATTTGAATACTACCTTTTATAGTTGGGAGAAAAAATGGGGATCATCTATTAGATATCAATTCCAAGAGCATATGGAAGAATTTATTGGCCACTTCAATCTCATGGATCTTAAACATTTTTTCCTTAAATATACATGGAATAATAAAAGAACTAGATCTAGCCATATCACAGCTACGCTAGGTCATTTCTTGATATTTAACCTCTCCCTTATCTCTTCTATAATTCCTTGGAGCAGCCATGATCATTTCCCTATCAAGCTAGTCTCATCTCCTCCCTCTAATTATGGTCCTATGCCATCTCAATTCATACCCTTATGGCTCTAACATCCTGATTTCTACAATGTGGTCACTCAATCCTAGCTCCCATGGGTCAAGGGAAGCCCAATTCAGATTTGGGATAGAAAAATAAAAAGACTTAAAGGAAACATTAAATCTTGGAAAAATCCTCATTGCCTTCCCATCAAGTCACTCTACAAGAAAGAAAAAGAAATTGGAATCCTTCATACCTCTATGGATGAAGAAAAAATGTCCTCAGTTGTGTATATCCATGACAAGTCTAACTTTGATAAGTATCAATCCTTGATAAAATAAGAAGAAGGATATTTGAGGATAAAATCTAGAAGTGTGTGGCTTTAGATGGGGGACTAGAACTCTAATTGTTTCCATAAATAAGCCAAAAATTAGGAGAGGAAAAAGACAATTCAGGAAATCATGGTAAATGACAGCTAAGTAGGATATTTTCATCAAATCAAGAGTGAATCTGCAACCTTATTTAATAATATAAATATTCTAAAAATCCCTCCCCTTAGATTAAGCTAAAGACTACATCTAGGGGTGATTTAGAGGAACTCTCTAGATTTACTACATCATCCCAACTTGAAAGGGGGACATATCCTTTGAGGTGGAGTGTTGAATTTCCCAGATTTGGTTCAGTTGGGAGTTTAACATGGGTTGGAAAACTCTTAATCACTTATGCCTCTCTATCCCTTAAAGGATGTGCAGTTGAATTCCCTAAAGGCTATAGGGACTCTTTATTATTTGGTGCTTCTCGATTTCTCCACACTTGGAGCCATGGTTGCGGTGTGGGGGGGGGAGGGGTGGCATCGTGATATTATTTTAGAAGTACTTGATATATTTATGCTTTGAAGGGACTTGTCTTTCAGTTATGATATTTTACATAGAATAATTTTTGGATTAGCTCATATTTGATCTCTTTGTTGTGGTTTTTCCCTCCTCTTCCTTTGTCGGTTATGTTTTTGGCAACCTAAATTTTTGATCCCTCCTCCTGCATCACCCTTAGTTCAGTTCTTCTCTAATCAAGAGATCATGTCCATTGTTCAAAAATTCTCAAAAATTAAAGTGCTCAAATCTTTTTTCAACCTGAGTGACTGGAAAGATCTCGTCAGTGCGATTCTGGTGCCGTGAACGGTTCACAAAACAGAGGTCGTATGCAGAAGTTATGAAGGTTTGAAAAGCCTAGTAAACTCCAAAAAATGACATTTTGACTAAGTTTGACATAGCATAAAAATTTTCAAAAAAAATATTATTTATTATAAGTTTTTCGGGCCAATGAGGGGGTGCCATGTGGCCAGCCCAGAGGCTGCCAAGTGGCCCCAGGCTAAAGGTCAAATGTTATTGTAAAAATTTTGGAGGCCATGGGATTCGAACGGAGGACCTCCCATACACCAAGCTCGCCCTCGCACCATTGCGCCACACGATGTTACTTGACATATAATGGAGGTTGCTTTATTTTATATATTATAAGATTTGTATTCGAGAGTTTGGGAGGCCAGCCCCCCCCCCCGATGCGCTCAAGTGCCTAGAACTGAGGGCTTAAGGCTCTAACACTTAAAACAGAATCAGCGGAAAACTATAACCACTAGCGGATTTCTCTGAACTAGTTACATGGCAATGTTATGGAATTTAATTTTCATGGTTTACGAAACCTTAACACTCTTGGTTTCACTCCTCCATCGCAGAAATTTCCAAACTATTAACCCGATGGGTTTACAACATATGTTCACATGGAAGGTTTGTTACGTTAAATGAAACGATTGATGTTGTGAAATGTTGCCACAATGTGGGGTTCCAAACATATTGTAGAGTTAATACCAACGATAACATCGTCGGGTTTGACTGCGAGCGCATGCGCGGTTAAGGTTAGTGGAACCTTAAATCCGGGTTCCAAAACTTTATGTTATGCGGTTGTTCAAACGATTAAGGCAGAGACCTGTCACATGCGCCTAACCATTACATTTAAAACCAAATGGTCAATCCGACAGAGTTTATGGCACGCCCCCAAATTTGGGGTTTCTATTAATTTAACTGCAGATAACTCAATTCCTCCACAATTAGTGGAGTTTTTTAAGGGACATTGGGCAAATTACTATTTGGGTCATAACTCTTTGGGATTTCGACCATTTTTTATGAATGAATAGTCATTTTTGGCTAATTTCGACATTATGAACACATTCATAGAGGTTTTAGAGCCATCAAAAGTCATCTTGTGTAAGTTTTTCTTCAGGAGAGGTCAAGGAGCCACTAGGGTGTTTTCAGTGTATTCAACATCCATTCTCTATTTTTTGCAAATGAATAGTCATTCATGACTACTTCAAGCATTCTGAAGCTATTTTTATAGAGACCATAGCCATTTGAGGCTTTTTATCACATGTAATTACCATTTTTTAGCAATAAGATATGAGGGACATGCCATTGAGATTTTGACCAACAGATGTAGCCCAGGAGGGGTGAAATGCTTCATCAATTTGCTGAGCATTTTCACATGCGTTGCTTATTATCTGTCATTTACTACTATACAGTGTTATACAAGCTAATATACATGCTTTAACCTCAAACAGAAATATGTTTAACTAAGTTAAAACCATTTGTTTAACATGAAAACTTCAATGAACCTTATGCACACAATTTAAATACTGTTTGGATACTTAGCACAGTAAAAATAATACATTCCATTCAGATCAAGTTGGTATCAGAGCTTGAGTTAAGATAGATTGTTTTATCTTTTTAATCTTTGTGCAAATTATTTTTTAACAGTTTTCAAGAGAGGCTGAAGCTTAAGAGAGGAGAAGGTCAATTGGTGAAAGTTAAAAGTAATCCTCAACTAAGGAGGGTAAGAGTGCCATTATCTCCACCTTCAATTTCACCTAAAAGAGAGGTAGAAGAAGCCAAGATCATGACTTCAACAGAAGGAGAAATCCATGAAGAGATGTATCCCAAAGAAGAATAAAGAGTGTTCAGGAAAGCATTCCTTGACATGACTGAAATGGTGAGAGTCCTTTATCAAGAAAGGAATGAGAGACTAGAAGAAGAAAGTTCCAAACTTCACAATTAAGGTCAGGGATAATCAGGAGGCCATAATGATGAAGATAAATCCAAGAAGGGTAATGGAGGAAATGGAGATAGTGGAAAGTCACCATCATCAACCTCATCTTCATCTTCATCATCCTCTACTTCATCTTCAGTACATCAGCCATACAAGTCAAAGAACACTGGTAAAAGTCCTTTTCTAAACTTGATGTTAAGTTTTAATTTCCAATGTTTGATGGTGAAGTTAATGCAGAAAAGCTAGATAATTGGATTAGACAATTAGAACTCTATTTGAGAATTCAAAATTTTCATGATGATGACACCAAAATCCAACTAGCTTCATTGAGAATGGAAGGTGAAGCACTTGTTTGGTGGGAAGCCAAGACAAAGGAGGAGATCAAGAAATATGGTAAGATTATTCTATCATGGACTGGTTTCATTTCTGAAATAAAACAACAATTTTATCCATTAGCTCACATGCAGAAGGCCATAATGGACTGGCAAAATTTTAAACAATTGAAAGGAAAAAATGTACAAGTGTATACTCAAGAATTTAGATGAAGAGCTCTTTTACTAGGAGTATATTTGCATAGCCAAGACACTTTTCTCAAGTATATAGGACGGTTACATACCTACCTAAGACATATAATCCTCATGTTTAACCCTACAAGCCTAGATGAGGTTTGTGTTCAAGCCACACATTTAGAGGCAAGGGGAAAAAAAACTTATATGGGAATGAGGAAAGTGAGTTTAAAGGCAAATGGAAGAAAAAGAGAAATGAAAATACTAGAAAAGGGAAGGGAAAATTATTTTGCAAACACTGTTCTAAAACAAGCCATGATGAGGACCATTGTTGGAAACTTCATCCAGAGTTGAAACCCGAAAGTTTTAAAGCCAAAGAAAGCCAAAGAAAAAGGCAAGACAATTGAAATAGCTGAACAAGACCTAGGGTCAAATTCAGGAGATGAAACAAAAATCATAGCTATGGCACTAAAGAAATTGAAGGGGAAAGAGTTTGAAAATAAACCCAGTTCTAGTATTTCTAACTGTCACATAGAAGCTCCAAGTGAAGAAAAGAGAATTGAACTGTTTCATGTGAGGGACATTTCCAAACATACCAAGGTTGACACATTGTTTGACAGTGGGTCACAAGCAAATTTAATTTATGAAGACTTGGTCAAGAAGCTAAATCTTGAGACCATTTCTGTCAGAAACACTTGAAGGGGAAAGAGTTTGAAAATAAACCCAGTTCTAGTATTTCTAACTGTCACATAGAAGCTCCAAGTGAAGAAAAGAGAATTGAACTGTTTCATGTGAGGGACATTTCCAAACATACCAAGGTTGACACATTGTTTGACAGTGGGTCACAAGCAAATTTAATTTATGAAGACTTGGTCAAGAAGCTAAATCTTGAGACCATTCCCCATCTGAAACCATATCCACTTGGTTGGATTTGTAAGGATGAAAATTTACAGGTTTCAAAGAAGTGCATGTTGCGCTTTGCAATAACTGCACATTTCATTGACACAATTGAATTAGATGTTGTTCCGCTTGATATAACAGGTATGGTGTTGGGAAGTCCTTACTTGTATGACAGGAATGCTATCTTTCATCGCCATGAGAACAATACCATTTATTAAAAGATGGAAAGGAGTACATTGTGAGAGCTCATTTCAAAAAAATAGACTCTTCTTCAGTTGATGCAGGGAAGATGAAGAGGCTCGTCAATGCAAGTCAAAACTTTACATTGATGATGATTAAACAAAGGGAAGTTTTACATAATCATTTTCAAATACTGATGTATATAATGAGTTGTTTCACTTTGAAAGCAAGTTGTCCTTGAAAGAAGATGACAAGCAGTTGTAGCAGTTGAATTTGGTGTCGAACAATGTTGAAAATAAAGTGTCAGTGCAAGAAGTTTCAAAGGTCCAAGAGAGGGAAAGGAAAATTGACAAAGAAGGCACAAGATTCCAAAATTTTCATTGCTGGTTTCAGAAAGGCATGGTACAATGGCAAGGAAACTTGGTCAAGAATTGACACAAGTTAAAACAAAATTCAACAAAAAATCGCCATAAGGACAGGATGCACGGTGAGAGTAATTTTAAGTTTCCTTTGATTATATACCAATGTAGAAACAAGATGTTTACTACAAATTTAAGTTTTTTTTTCTGCAAGTTCAGAAAATGTGCAGCATGACAATGTCAATAACAACAATGGTTGGTCAATGGAATCAAAGAGAAAATTTTCGTTTCATGAAAAGCTCCAATTAATGAAATTAGGGAAATTTCAGTGGATAAAGGTTAGAAGAGTGGGGACACAGTCTCCTCATCTTCATGATCAACAGTCTAGAGAGATTTTGGGGTCCAAAAGCTTCCCAGTGGGGAGGTGTGATCAGGAGATCATGTGCACTATTCAAAATTGCTAAAAAATGAAAGTGCTCAAAAGTGTTTGCAACCTGAGCAATCAGAAAGGTCTCAGCACTGAGATTCTAGCACCATGAACAGTTCACAAAATAGAGGTCGTATGAAGAATTTATTAAGGTTTGAAAAGCCAGTAAACTCCAAAAAAATGACATTTTGAGTAAGTTTGACTTAGCATAAAAATTAAAAAAAAAAATATTTGAAAATTATTTTTTATTATAAGTTTTTTGAGTTAATGAGGGGGTTCCACGTGGCCAGCTCGGAGGCTACCACATGGCCCCAGGGTAGAGGTCCAATGTTATTGTAAAATTTTTGGAGACCACAGGATTCAAATGGAGGACCTCCCATACACCAAGCCCGCCCACGCACCATTGCACCACACGATGTTACTTGACATATAATGGATACCGCTTTATTTTATATATTATAAGATTTGTATTCAGGGGTTTGGGAGGCCAGCCCCGAGGGGCCAACCCCCCCCCTCCAATGCGCCCAAGTGCCCAGAACTGAGGGCTTAAGGCTCTAACACTTAAAACGGAACTAGAAGAAAAATGTAACCACTAGCGGATTGCTCTGAACTGGTTACATGGAAATGTTATGGCATTTAAATGTCATGGTTTACAAAACCTTAATACTTTGGGTTCCACTCCTCCATTGCGGAAATTTCCAAACTGTTAAGTCGACGGGTTTACAACGTATGTTCACATGGCAGGTTTGTTACGTTAAATGCAACGGTTAATGTTGCAGAATGTTTCCATGAAACAGGGTTCCAACCATATTGCAGAGTTAATACCAATGATAACATCGATGGGTTTGACTGCGAGCACATGCGCAGTTAAGGTTAGTGGAACCTTAAATCCGGGTTCCAAAACTTTATGTTATGCGGTTGTTTAAACGGTTAAGGAAAAGACCTGTCATATGCGCCTAACCATTACATTTAAAACCAAACGGTCAATCCGACGGAGTTTATGGAACGACCTCAAATTTGGGGTTTCTATTAATTTAACTACAGATAACTCAAGTCCTCCACAATTAGTGGATTTTTTTGAAGGGACATA
>JAXQQM020069955.1:0-25945 GCA_034641835.2 Pinus albicaulis
AAAGTGCCTCGTCATTCCAAGGATTGCACTCGTGGTGCTTTTCAAAAGACCATACAAGGATTTTACAAGCTTGCATATTTTATGTTCTTGGCCCTTCACAAAAAATCCTTCTGGCTGTGACATACATTATCCTTTAGAACTCCATTCAAGAAAACAATTTTTACATCCATGTGATGGAATTTCCAACCGTTATGAGCTACCAAGGCAAAGAGTGTCCGGATGGTAGCCCATTTTGTTGTGGGGGAAAAAGTCTCCTCATAATTGACCCCTTCTTTATGTGCAAAACCTTTTGCCACAATCCTGTATTTGTGCTTGTCAAGTAAGCCATCAGCTTTGTACTTGTTCTTGTAGACCCACTTGCAACCAATTGGTTTGGTTCCCAATGGAGGTTCAACCAGCTTCCAAGTGCCATTCTTTATCAAGGCATCATATTCCTTTTGTATCGCTTCATTCCATTCATCATGAGAAGTGAATTCTTTGAAGGAAGTTGGTTCAAAATATGTAGACAAATTCAATTCACAATTATAAGAAACATCCACATCAACAGGTGAATCAAAATCATCTACATCACCTCCATTTTTCCTGGTGGAACTTCATCCATGATGTTTGGTCTCAACCTAGTCTTCTAAATTGAGTTCATTTAATTGTCAACCAGGGTTGGTAAACTGCTGAAGTGAAGTGCACTGTATGTGCCTAGGTGTTTGTCTCTTAATGCATTGTGTTTAGTGTTTTATGATGTTTTTGGTCTTTTGTGATGATTTATGATGTTTTTGGTCTTTTGGTAGTTTTATGTTCACAAGGAAAATGACTAGAAAGCTAGTGGAAAGAAGCTAATGTTTAAAACAGAGTGAAGCCTAATTGGTTGATGACAAGTGGCAAATGCAAAGGCAACTACTGAAACAAAATCAAATTTAAACTATGACTAAACAGAAACAAAGCTTGATAATGACTTTTAAGCAAATGACTCAAAACATAAACCTAATTTGTCCCATTCTTTTTTCAAAGGTATTTTGAAAGAGATTGAGAAATAAAATTGATTTAAGTATGCAAATTCTCTAGCTAAGTGTCTGAAATATAATATCTAAACAATTAAACAACTTCAGCTTATAATGATGCAACATTTTATCTGTGATTAAGTTTATTGAAGCATATTTGGAAAGAAAACATTGATACCATCATAAGATCTTTATTCTAAGACTAGTTCTTAACTCCTATTCTGCAACAGATTAAATAATAATCACTAAACCTCACCAGAGTTATAGATTTCTTTTTAAGGTAGTCTTTTGAGGAAAGGCTGCGATTTTATGAAGTAGTAAAGAAGTTGCAAAAGTACCTCCAAAGCCTTGGTAATCTTTTGTCTTCTGTTCATATGGTTATGAATCAATGATAGATTTTCGAACAAGAAGAGGTTTGTAAATAATGAAGGTTGTTTTGTTAAGTTTAACAACTGAAGTAATCTAATATGCAGTGAATGACAACTGAATGTGGAGTGCAAATGCAATGAGTTAAGCTAAAACTGAACTTAAGATGTCACTAATCTAAAACAGTGTTGAACTAACAAGTCATTATCAAACTTAAAACAAAATAACTGAGCATGAGTTAAGTGCAATTAAACTCCGGAGTATCCTAACTAGGCTACCATGCATTATTCTATGGAATTATACAGTCTGTTTGTCCATCATGATTGGTATTTTGGAATAGTTTCTTAGAACAATCCTAACTGTACAATTCAGTGCAAATGTAAACATAAAGACTGAAAGCAATGAAAAACTAAGATATCATAGCTATCTCCTACCCATAATTATGATATTTTGGAAGAGCATTTTAAGAGCAAGAACAGCTATGGTACTTAGTGAAAACACACAACTGAAACGTTCAAGATCACAATCATGCTTAAGACATTATAAGGATTTTTTGGAAGAATTTCTTCTTTTGGAAGAGTACTTAGCATAAGTATAACTGTGATGGTGAACAAAAGAGATTGCAATTAAATCCTACAATACTATAGCCATTTCCCATTCATGATCATAATCTTTTGGAAGAGTTTTTAGAACGAGTATAACTATAGTAGCTAATGAAAACAACTACGAATTCAACTTCAAAAACGTAAAGGCAGCTAGGATACTTATCTAAATTACGCAAATAAAACCGTGCAGGAGGCAGGGGCCCTCTACCACCAGACGGAATCTAACACCAAATCAACTCAACGCTTTTCAAAACAACACTGTCTTCTTCATTAAAGGAGAAATAACTTGAACAGAGCAATCTGCGTCTTCAGAAATGTAGCACAAAATCTAAGCAAAATCTAGAACAAAATCTAGCCTAGCTCTCGGTTTCCCAAGTGTTTATATAACAAATGTACATAACAAGACTTGCAACAATTCCAGGATCATTGTCTTTTCTTATCGAAATCACATTAGGACTCTTGAAGTGGCTGCGTAAAAAGGAAAAGGACATCTGGACTAAGACAGTCCTACTAGAAGTCTGCCTTCTTAAATGTGTTCCCACGTACCAAAACCATATCCAGAATTTGTTTCTTCCTTCATGGTGAGCAACGAACAATGTAGACATGACGTGGAATATACCCATATGCGGTTTTTCTTGAGAGGCCACCTGGAACATACCCAAACGTGAAGACAGTTGCAGAATTTCCGGTTAGCTACGGAATGTCTGCATTCTGCAGCTAGTTTCAGTCAAAATGCATTACAATGACAAAAATCACAAAACTTAGCAAGTCAGTCATGTTAATCATTCTAAAAGTAATTTTAACTAAATTCATTGATCAATTGGGTCTAGGATAACAATGGACAAAGTAAAATGAGGTAAAGTAAGATGAAAGAAAGCACAATCTTGAGGCTCAACATACCCCCACTGCTGACTTCTTGCATGTCCTCATGCAACTTATCCTATAAACTCAGAGGCTTCTGCAGGAACATCTAATCCTCTCCTTCTCCTTTGCCTGGAAGCTAGAGATCTTCTAGGTTTTCTGATGACAAGTTTGAACCTTAAGTTGATAAGTGCCCTGATTAGCTTCTTGTTCCTCTTTTTCAACTTTTCATTAGCCTTTTCCACTTTGTCCATATGTAGAGATAAGGTTGAGTTCATATTGGTTTTGAGTTTGACTTGTTCCTTCAGAATATCATTCTCATTTTTTATGTGTCTATTAAGTATTTCCAGCTCATACCTATCCCTTCTTAACACATCTATTTCGGACAGTGGAGGACTAAGGGTTCTCTCTCTACTCTCTGAAGCTTTCCTTTCCAAATTTTCAACATAATCATAAACTTCTTGCTGAGCAGGGTCAATTTCAGGGGTTCCTTAATTAAAATCCTCTTCAACATTTTCTTCAATAGATGTTTCCTCATCTTCTATATTTATCACCCCTGTTTGTTTGATCTAAGTTTTCCTTAGTTTCCCCTTTAGTCTATGGCTTCTTCTTGGCTGGGAAGATCCCTCTCCTTTCTCTGTGGCAGATTTCCTGATTACCTTCTCTTTCTTAAGTTGTCTCTTGATTTGAGTCAACTTCTCTGAGATGATTTCCTCACTACTTTCCTGGACTCTTTTGTCAATTTCAATTTTTGAAGCTCTCCATTTTCTGCTTCTCCTTGTAGGTTGTTGTTCAGGTGAGGGCTCTTTTGGCTCTTCAAAATGATTTCTTATCAAGAAATTGTCCCAAGTATCATTGGTTTTGGCTAAATGGTGTTCAATTAAAATCTTAACCAAGCCATGATGATATAGAGTTGTCTCTAAAAATTGAACCCTTCTTTGAACACAAGAAGCTATCTTTTTCAAACTTTGAAGCAAGAAATAGGGTAAGTTAAACTCTTCCCCCAGAAAATGCATTATCAGTCTAATGTGGTAAACATAAAATGTGCCATATCTACCCTCACATGTAATAAATTTTTGCAGAATAAGTAGTATGTTTCTCCATTTATTTTTCAATGCAAAACTTGGAATTCCCTTCTTAAACACAGTGATATCCATACTTGGTGATTTTAGAATTTTCTTCCAGGATTCATTATGGAATTCTCTGTTTTTGAACCATCTCTCTCCATTTCTAAGCAATCCCGTAGCTTCTGCAATGAAAACTTCAGTGACAGTGAATTTAACATCCCCCACTTCAATCTCAGCTCCTTGAAATGACCTTGCAAATGTTTTAGTGACTTCTTTGTGGAAGCCATTAAACTTCTCAAGAAATTGTAGCCATCCTACCTGTTGCAACATTTCTTTACATTGAGGGTAGCCTTCTAGGTATTTTGTACCCACTGGTTCAGTTCTTACAATGAAACCCATAATTGTTTCTTCAATGTTCAGATTAATATTCTTTTCTACCCACTAAAACAATAAATTTCACCTTCGAATTGATATGCCTCTGATTCTTGGTGATAATGGCTTCAAACTTTGGACTGATATGCCTCTGGTTGACAGTGACAAATGGCTTCAAGCTTCGAGCTGAAATTCCTCTGGTTGACAATGAAATTTCGGACTGATATGCCTCTGGTTGACAGTGACAAATGGCTTCAAACTTCGAGCTGATATATCTCTGTCTCTCGGTGATAAATGGCTTCAAACTTCTACACTGCTATACCTCTGTCTCCTGGTGACAAATGACTTCAAATTCCACACTGCTATACCTCTGCGTTTACAGTGATAATGCTCAATCTCTGCCCACGGTGATAGTGCTTTGATATTGAAACTGATATACCCTTTTGCTCTGCTCACGGTGATAAGAATATCTCTGTTTGCGGAATGAAGTGCTGGCTACAGAATGGAGTGATGGAAGTAGTTACGGAATGAGTAAATGGAGTGAGGTGGAGGAAACGAATTAATGATTGAAAAGACGGCGGAGATTTTTACAACGGAAAAGAAAATCATCATTGAATGATTTGGTTGGGTGACGTGAGGAATTCAAACACTTCAGCCATTTTAACCGCTTAAATGATGTCGGGTATAGAATTTGAAATGAGAGATTTTAATCCAAAGTTTGTGGAGGGTATTTTGGTCATGATCAATAAAAATAATTAAAACAACTTTTCGAAATGATTCATAACTAAAACTATGCTAAACCTTATGAAATTCCATTATAATCAAAACTTGTTACCTTTGCTTTTCATTTGATTTTTGTAGTCTTTGTCTTCTTTGTTCTCCTTTGGAAGAGTCTTCATAATCCTTCTTGATTCTTCTTATTCATGGATACACTGGATCATCTTGTTGCAATTCAAATGTCTACTGATTAGTGCCTTCAGGATTTGTAGCTGCGGAATGACTATCTGGCTGCGGAAAGTCTGATCAGCTACAGAATGTCTGTTAAGCTGCAGAATGTACCTGTAGAGCATTTTAATCATGGAATGGAGTGTTTTTGGAATATAAGTGAAATGTTATATGGCATGAATGAAGATGGATGATGAGACATGATATGTATGAAGTGGATGATGAAATGGAATGGATTCGGTTTATGAAATGGAGTGAAAGAACATAAGAACTGCCCTGCAAGCCAGGACATGTATTATTCATTTGCAGTAAGACATCAGACCTTAAATTTTGACATGAAAATGAGGTGAATGGAGTATGGAATGGGATGAATGAAATATGGAATGAAGTAGAGTATGAATGAATGAATGAAATGGAATATGGATGGATAAGTGAATGGAGTGAAATGAAATGAGATGGATCATAAGCACTATGGATCTGAACTTATGATTTTGTAATAGTTGCTTGCAAAAACAAAATGGAAAAGTTAGAGTGTCAGAGAGACTCTGATTTTCACCCTATCTTTTCTGTATAAACATGCCAATCAGTGATTGGTTTTCATGTTTATACTTTTATTTATTTATTTATTTATTTTTTTCAAAAGAAATGCTTCAGAAAATTCAATCAAGTTGATGAAGAAGAAAGATTCTTCTTCATTAACTTCACATCACTGCTTTCTTGGAACTTCTGGACAAATTCTTCTCTTGAGAGTGGTTTGTGATACAACTTCAATCTATGACCATTCACAAGAAAAGTGACATCTTCTTCATCTATAGTTCTGATTTTTACTGCCCCATTATCAAAAATTTCAACAATTTCATATGGCCCAAGCCAATGTGTCTGAAATTTACCTTGAAAATCCTTGAATTTTGAATCAAACAAGAGAGCCCAGTCACCTTCTTTGAATTTATTCTCTTTGATGTACTTGTCATGCCATCTAGTCCTTTGCTGTTGGACTAGACTTGTTTTATGAACTGCATCTTGTCTGATCTCATCCAATTCATTAATATGCTCCAATCTATGCTTTTGTGCCTCCGTTAAATCAAGTCCTAGCTGAACTGCCATTTTGAAAGTTTGAATCTGGAACTCTATGGGAAACAAAACTTTCTTTCCATAAACAAGTTCATAAGGAGTATGGCCTATTGTGTTTCTCCATGTAGTTCTATAGGCCCACAAGGCTTCAGGAAGCCTATCTACCCAATCTCTTCTATGTAAATGAACAGTCTTTGTTAGGATTCCTTCAATGACCTTATTAGTAGATTCCACTTGACCATTTGCTTGTGGATGATAGGGAGTATATTTTCTATGCCTGATTTTGTACCTCTCCATCATTTGCTCCACTAGCCTTGATGTAAATTGAGCTCCTTGATCTGTAACAATTTCCCTTGGGACACCAAAACGAGTAAAAATATCCTCAAAGAGAAAATTAACTACAGATGATTCATTAGCAACAAGTAATGGTTTAGCTTCTACCCATTTAGTAACATAATCAGTGCAAACTAATATATATTTCTTTTGTCTTGATGGAGGACTAATAGGTCCTACAAAATCCAAAGCCCATTTTTCAAAAGGTTCAATATGTACCTAAGGTTGTAATGGCATTTCACCTGAAGGAGAAGGTTTCCCTACCCTTTGGCAACTGTCACACCTTTTGACATACTCTTTAGCATCTTTAAACAAGGATGGCCAATAATATCCTAAATTAAGGATCTTATAGGATGTCCTCTTATCAGCAAAGTGTCTGCCACAAGGTTCATCATGACATGCTTTGAGAATCTCAGGCATCTCATCTTCACGAACACACCTTCTAATGATTAAATCTGGACCTGTCTTGTACAACTCATTAGCAACCCATGAATATTTTTCACTATCATGAATGATTTTTCTTTTATCCCTTGCATTCATTATTGAAGGAAATTTTCTTGAAACTAAATAATTAGCAATATCAGCAAACCATGGAGTTTGAGTAGAGATTGCAAAAAGATATTCATCAGGAAATTGATCTTCAACCGGGGTGTCATCTTTGATATTTTGAATTCTAGACAGGAAGTCAGCCACAGTGTTTTGTTTTCCAGGCCTATCTAGAATAGTAATGTTGAATTCTTGCAATAATAACAACCATCTTATAACTCTGCCATTAGTGATTGATTTATTCATTAAGTATCTAATTGCATAATGATCAGTGTGAACAAAAGTTTCATAGCCTGTTATATAGTGTCTAAACTTGTTAATGGCATGAACAACAGCTAAAAACTCTTTTTCAGTTACAGTATAGTTTAACTCTGCAGGAGTCAAATTTTTACTGATATAATAGATGGCATAGGGAATCAAATCTTTTTGTCCCAATACTGCTCCTAGAGCTGTATCGGAAGCATCTGTCGAGATATGAAAAGGTAACTTCCAGTTAGGTCCCCTTAATATAAGTGCTTCAGAAATTTTGGTTTTCAGGGTTTCAAAAGCTAACTGGCAATCAGAAGTCCATTTGAATTCACAATCTTTGGTGAGTAATTTGAAGAGTGGAGATGCTATTTTGGTGAAGTTTTCTATAAATCTCCGATAATATCCTATAAATCCTAGAAAACTTCTAACATCTCTTTGACAACTTGGAATAGATAAGTTAGAGATGACTTCAACTTTTGACTCATCAACTCTAATCCCATCCCCTGAAATGTGATGCCCTAAAACAATACCTTCAGTAAACATCATAAAACATTTTTCATGACTAAGTGAAAGATTTGTTTCCTGACATCTCTTTAAAACTTTTTCCAAATTTTCTAAAGCTTCTTCAAAAGTGTTTCCATAAACTGTGAAATCATCCATGTATACCTCCACACAATCATGTATTAGATCTGAAAAAATTCCTAATACTGCCCTTTGGAATGTTGCAGGTGCATTGCATAATCCAAATGGCAATACTCGGTAAGCATAGGTACCCCGAGGACAGGTAAATGTGGTTTTGTCTTGATCTTCAAGTGCTACTTGGATTTGGTTGTAACCACTAAACCCATCTAGAAATGAAAAGTACTTTTTGCCAGCTAATGTATCTAACACTTGATCTATGAAAGGTAAGGGAAAATGGTCTTTAAGAGTAGCTTTGTTTAGTTCTCGGTAGTCAACACATACCCTCCATTTTCCATTTTTCTTTGGCACAATTACCAAAGGAGAAACCCATTGACTATCTGAAATAGGATAGATGAAATTGACATTTAACAATTTTTGCAATTCTTCTTTAACAATTTCCCTAAGATTTGGATTCATCCGTCTTTGAGGTTGTCTGATTGGTTTGCAATTTTCCTCTATATAGATGTGATGAGTGCAAGTCTTGGGGCTTATCCCTTTCATGTCGGTGTACTCCCATGCATATGCAGAAGAATGTCTCTGTAATACTTTGACTAACTCTTCTTGTTGAGATTTTTCTAGGTTCTTGTTTATGTTCAAAGTTTTGCCTGGAAAAATCTCACTTGTAGAGCTGCCAAATTTGTCCATAGAATGAAGAGACATATGCCTTGATGACAAAAACTCAATGTTGGATCCCTCTTGAAATGATTCATGTTTGTGTTCTGGAGAGGATTCAAAGTTTTCTAGAGTATTCAGAATTTGATTATCTTCACTAATTTCTGAAATTGTGAAGAGAGGTTGTAAATATTCTTCATCCTCTATCCATTGAGTGTCATCTAGATCTGTAATTGTCCTAGCTGGAGGATATAAAGTGAATTTCTTAGTTGAACTACCATCGGAGATATACATATCGCCGGATCTACAACTAATAAAAGCATCAGCTGTAGCCAACCAAGGTCTTCCTAATATAACAGGATGGCCTCCTAGATTATTCTTAGGAGTTAGGATCATGAAATCCACAGGGTACTCCCAAGAATCTAGGGACAATGGAATGTCTTCTATTACCCCATCTGGTTTGATCACAGATCTATCTGCTAATTGTAATAGTGTGGGTGTAAAGAGAAGATTAGGAAGTTTCAGTTTGTCCATGATTTGTCTACTCATGATATTTATTGTTGCTCCTAAATCAATGAGTGTGTTTTGAATTTCAATTCCGTTGATGTGAATTTTGACAACTGGATTTCCTGGGTCAAGATACTTTGGAATAGAAATCTTGCCCATCATAATGTCTGCTATTTGTCCTACCAGTTGAATTTTCTTGGTTTCTCTTATTCTTTTTCTTGTTGTCTTCATACTCAACTCCTTTATTGTTTTGGCTAAAATTGGGATTTCTTTGATGGCTTCCAATAATGGAATTTTAATGCAAACATTTCTCAATTCATCTAAGAAATCATAATTAGGCACCATGATTTGTTTTTCTACACCTCTATCAATTTGTAATCTTTCCGGAAAGGGAGGTATAGAAGTAGATGTAGATGGTTGCTCTAATACAGGAGTTGAATTTATTGGATCTTTTTGCTTTAATTTTTTAGTGTTTGGGTCTTGAAAGGATGTGTCTTCCTCAAGACTTTTATTCACCCGTAGAGAGTCTTCCTCAGAGTTATCTTGTTCTTGTATAATCACAGAAGGTTTCCTCTTTTCAAGTATTCTTCCAGACCTAAGTTGAACATCACTAAGGTCTAGAGGAGTAATTAAATAAGTTGGAAACTTTTGGCCTTCTATCATGTATGTGTTCTGAGGATTTTTATTATTGGGGTTTGGTATGGGTTGAGCAGGCAATTGATTTGATTTTTGAGGAAATGGTAATGGGAGTGGTTGATTTTGATGTGGTTGGTTCTGATGATGTTGTTGAGGACTTTGTTGAAAATTTTGTTGAATATTTTGAGGAAAATTTTGTTGAGGATTTTGAGGATAAAAATGTGGGTATGGTGGATAGGATGGTGGATATTGATAGTATGGAGAGTATCTTCCATAGGGACTTTGTGTTCCTTGTGCCCAGGACTGAGATTGATTTTGAAATTGGGGCCAAGGTTGTTGCCAAGAATTCCAAGGTGGAGGTTGATTATACATTTGATCATGGAATCCTTGTGTTTGAGGTCCTTGCCAAGGCCTTCTAGATACAAAATTGAGAGACTCTGTGGAATCTATAGGAGTTTCCTCCTGAAAGACAGCTTTGAGACCCAGAAGAGAAGGACAATTCTTGGTCTCATGTTTTTCAGAACAAATGACACGAGTTTCTACAACTTTTACATCCAAAGGACACTCTCTCAAGGCATGTTTCTTTCTACATTTGGGACAAAAGATTGCCAAGGCATCAGATTCAGCCTTTTGCTTGTTTTGTATCTTGAGGGTGTCTATTTGTTCACTAAGACTCCTTAAGATGTCAGATTTAAAATCATCAAGCATGTGTCCTATTTCTGATCTACTTACTGTCCCAGAAGCAGATTTACTTGCTCTTGCAAGAGCAGGATCTCTTGGACCTTTGACAGTTTTGGATTTCCCTCTGGAAAGGTTGATACATAACTCGGATATTTCAGGTAATGTGAGTTGTGATATATCCCCTTTTCCCATCATGTTAAGGATATCCAACCATTCATCCCTAATTGTTTTCAACAAAAGAGCTTTTAAGGTGTCTTGATCTAGGTTTTCCATTTTTTTCTCTTTTGATGTTGTAATTAAATCTCTCCAACAAATCTTCCAAATTTTCATCTTCTTTTTGTGACATCTTCAACACTTCTTCCTTATGATTAACCGGCATACAATAATCCAAATACCTCTCTAGAAATGCTTGTTTCATGTCTTCCCATGTTCTAATAGAACTGCTGATTAGACTCATAAACCACTTCAATGCTGCTCCTTTCAAGGTTGAAGGGAATAATTTCAGTTTTTGAGCATCTTGTAAGTAGTCATAAGTTCTACACGGCACTTCAAATTCAAATAAGAAGGTTTCAGGATCTTCAGTTTTAAGTCCATAGAAGTTTGGAAGGACAGAGGGTGAAATGTTTTTCATGGTTGTATTGGTTTCTTCATCAATTATAGGGAACCCAAAAGAGCTTCCTATTCTACCTCTTCCTCCATCTGCACCTCTACCTCTACCTCTACCCCCAAATAGTGTGTGTTCTCCATTAAAGACTCCTCCTCCTCCTTCTTCTGCCATGGTTGACTCTCCTGTGGAAGTGGAAAGGTTTGTGTCCCTAACAGGAGTCTTTAAATATTATTCTATGGCAGGTTCAATGGATGAAGTGGAAGGTTTCTCTAATGGAATATCTGACCTTAGATCTTCTAGAAGTCCAGGATCAGTAAAGGATGGAATGTGGGTCTGAGTTGAAGGTTTACTAGTTCTGGATCTAGATGAAACAAGTGGTGTTCTAGAAATCAAACTTCTACTTCTGCTGCTTATAAATCTTCCCCTTGAATCTCTCTCCCTATGCATATAATTGTTTTTGGATGCTAAGAAAAAAAGGTTACCTAGTTTTCACTTCCCCGGCAACGACGCCAAAATGTTTGGTCTCAATCTAGTCTCCTAAATTGAGTTCATTTAATTGTCAACCAGGGTTGGTAAACTGCTGAAGTGAACTGCACCGTATGTGCCTAGGTGTTTTGTCTCTTAATGTGTTGTGTTTAGTGTTTTATGATGTTTTTGGTCTTTTGTGATGATTTATGATGTTTTTGGTCTTTTTGGTAGTTTTATGTTCACAAGGAAAATGACTAGAAAGCTAGTGAAAAGAAGCTAATGATTAAAACAGAGTGAAACCTGATTGGTTGATGACAAGTGGTGAATGCAAAGGAAACTACTGAAACAAAATCAAATCCAAACTATGACTAAACAGAAACAAAGCTTGATAATGAATTTTAAGCAAATGACTCAAAACATAAACCTAATTTGTCCCATTCTTTTGTCAAAGGTATTTTGAAAGAGATTGAGAAATGGTTAGCTAAGTATGCAAATTCTCCTAAGCTAAGTATGCAAACTCTCCTAATCTAAACAATTAAACAACTAGCTTATAATGATGCAACATTTTATCCATGATTAGAGATTTGTTGAAGCATATTTGGAGGAAAACATTGATACCATCATAAGATCTTTATTCTAAGACTAGTTCTTAACTCTATTCTGCAACTTAGTTAATCATCACTAAACCTCACCCAAGAGTTATAGATTTCTTTTTAAGGTAGTCTTTTGAGGAAAGGCTCTGTTTATGAAGTAGTAAAGAAGTTGCAAAAGTACCTCAGGCCTTGAAATGATACTGTCTTCTGTTCTTATGTTTATGAATCAATTATAGATTTGGAACAAGAAGAGGTTTGTAAATAATGAAGGTTGTTTTGTTAAGTTTAACAACTGAAGTAATCTAATATGCAGTGGATGACAACTGAATGTGGAGTGCAAATGCAATGGGTTAAGCTAAAACTGAACTTAAGATGTCACTAGTCTAAAACAATGCTGAACTAACAAGTCATTATCAAACTCAAAATAAAATACAGAGCATGAGTTAAATGCAATTAGACTCCGGAGCATTCTAACTAAACTATCATGCATTATTCTATGGGATTATACAGCCTGTTTGTCTATCATGATTGGTATTTTGGAAGAGTTTCTTAGAACAATCCTGACTGTACAATTCAGTGCAAATGCAAACATAAAGACTGAAAGCAATTCAAAAACTAAGATGTCACAGCTGTCTCCTACCCATAATTATGATATTTTGGAAGGGCGTTTTAAGAGCAAGGTCAGCCATGTTACTTAGTAAAAACAAACAACTAAAACATTCATCATCACAGTCATGCTTTGGACATCATAAGGATTTTTTGGAAGAGTATTTAGAACAAATGTAACTGTGATAGTGAACAAAAGAAACTACAATTAAATCCTACAACACTATAGCCATTTCCCATTCATTATCATAATCTTTTGGAAGAGTTTCTTCTTTTGGAAGAGTTTTTAGAACGAGTATAACTATAGTGGCTACGGAATTAACTATGCACTCAAAATTCAAAAACGTAAAGGCAACTAAGATACTTATCTAAATTACGCAAGTAAAACCGTGCAGGAGGCAGGGGCCCTCTACCACCAGACAGAATCTAACACCAAATCAACTCAACTCTTTTCAAAACAACACTGTCTTCTTCATTAAAGGAGAAATAACTTGAACAGAGCAATCTGCGTCTTCAGAAATGTAGCACAAAATCTAAGCAAAATCTGGAACAAAATCTAGCCTAGCTCTCGGTTTTCCAAGTGTTTTTATAACAAATTTACATAACAAGAATTGCAACAATTCCAGGATCATTGTCTTTCCTTATCGAAATCACATTAGGACTCTTGAAGTGGCTGCGTAAAAAGGAAAAGGACATCTGGACTAAGACAGTCCTATTAGAAGTCTGCCTTCTTAAATGTTTTCCCACGTACCAAAACCATATCCAGAATTCGTTTCTTCCTTCATGGTGAGCAACGAACAATGTAGACATGATGTGGAATATACCCATATGCGGTTTTCTTAAGGATCACAGGGCTGCCACCGAAGCGACTGAAAGCGTGAGAATTGCCGGGGTTAATGCAATGTACGCATTCTAACGATAGTTAGGTGAAATGCATTACAATGACAAAAATCACAAAACTTATGAAGTCGGAGTCATATTAATCATTCTAAAAGTAATTTTAAAACTAAATTCATTGATCAATTGGTTCTACGGGATAACAATGGACAAAGGAAAAGTAGGTAAAGTAAGATGAAAGAAAGCACAATCTTGAGGCTCAACACTTCTTGTTCCTATCTTTCCAACCTCATTAGGATGAAAATTTTCAAGTGTCTTTGTCAGCCATTTTGGAAGACCTTTTGGAGATGGCCTAGGCTGGTCAGTGGATTGAGTTGGGGCTGAACCAAAACTTAGTCTCCCAATTATGTCAATCACATCACTCAAAGTGTCACTCATGGTTGGATATTCATGTGGGGGAGAGAGTGCTTTAGAATAATATTCCACATATTGATTCAATATAGGAATCCTCCCTTCAAGATGTGGAATCTAATTATCAAATTCTCGAAATGACTTCGCGTTCTCAAATCTATCCAAGCAATCAAGCTGCCACTCAACAACATTTTCAACCTTGGAAGATTCAAGAAATATTACATATCTAGATGCTACAAACTTCTTATTGACTTCATCATAGAGACAGTATGCTTTGGAGGTATTTGAATACCCCAAGAAGATACACTTACGACTTCTTGCACCAAGTTTGTTTCTTTGTTCCTTACGTATCAAGGCATAATAGGTGGAATCGAATACCCTGAGATGCTTTACCAAAATAATGTGGCCATGCCACAATTCATAAGGAGTCTTGTTTTTTATTGCATTAGAAGGACACATATTTTTTAAATACAAAACACATAGAACTGCATGGATGAGCAGTATTGTGGAGGCTAACTACAGAGCCCTATCATAGGAGCCGAGAGGTGGAGTCCGCAGTGTTGAGAGCGTAATGGTATGAAGTTGTGTACATGACAACACCTAGGAGGGAGCACTGTCGAGACTGAGAAATTCGAGGGTGTAGGGGCACCGAAGAGCCATGGTGGGAAGTTCTGTGGGCACAAGTAGAGATACACCAAGCCACAGGAGCACACCAAGCCACGAGATTCGAGGCCGTTGTGTCAAAGAGAAGCCCGAGAGTCGACTGTGTAATGGAGCTGACAATGCGTGGATATGCCGAGAGGAGTCAGGCTATGGAGACTATGTATATGGAGTAGCCAGATTATGGAGACTGCATATATGGAGTAGTCTGATTATGGAGACTATGTATATGGAGCAGTGCGTGGATATGCCGATAGGAGTCAGGTTATGGAGACTTTGTATGTTGTGTGAGGGACCACACTTCCGATGTGCACCAAAACTGCTTATGTCAAATGGAGGTCGAGCACTTTTTCCTTGACTATATGAGGAGCGTGGGTGTTGTGTTGACTGCAGAGTGGGTATGGAGCAGTTGAGAGAGCACAGAGAGAGCGTTACAATGTAATGAGGGAATGAATTGATTGGGGGAGAAGGAATTTTGGAGTTATGACAGTATTTTGCAGTATAACAAAGGTGACAGTCTGCAAAAAAAAAATGCAAAGACAGTTTTCTAGAATGGAGGAGGGAGTTACAAGGGTAGGGAAGCCAAAAATGGAGATTAATTTGATACCATGTCAAGCCAGGAGGTAACTCCAACAAAACTAAATTGATTTTCATTAAATGAGGCTAAAAAATATATACATGGAGGGTGAGACTCTTGGGATTCATCTCCCAGTGTCTCTTCATCTTCCACCTCTCCTCATTTTCTATTTACACTAATTTACAATTTCATCGAATCCCTAGGATTAGGTGTCAACATGGTCAATTTGAGAATATCGAACTCGTCCACATCCTCATAGATCTCAACTTAGTGGCAAACACATTGGAAAATCAAGGCTCACACCTGGAACAAGGGGTATTAATATTGTAGGATGGTGAAAGGAGATATGTGTCAATCCAATAACTCAATGTCATTAAATGAAGAGCCTTAGGAACTCAAGTATATCATATGCACTGACAATGGAATTAATGAGAATCCAAGCCACAAACAATATACGACATTACCAAGAGGATGAAGCAAATCTCAATCCGTCCTCCACTTGTTGCATTACATGCATGAAAGATCTCATGTTTGGAGCGATGACAAGAGAAGATGGTTGGGTTTAAAAGTTCGGTGGTCCTCCCAAGAAAAATATATGTGGTAGAGAGAGATCTCAGAATCAATTCACATTAATGCCAACTAGACCCATCAAGGTTCTAAGTCTGAATCATTAATTTGGAAAATAGAAGTGACGACTCCCCCTATAATAGATTTAATGATTATAGAAGGAGGATCCTCTGCCTAGGAGGGAGGCGAGGAAATAAATTAAGGACGCCAAGTCTAAACAAATGTGAATTGGTTGTTTGTGAAGTGGATATCCTTGTTGTGGAAGCAAGCACCGATAGAAATGGTGGGCAGTGAGGCACCTAAGGATTTCAAGCATTGGAGGAAGGCATTGGAGGAAGGCATCGGATAAAAACATCAATAATCTATTGGGGATGTATGAAATGTTAGAAAAAATATTGGTGTTACTAGAGCAGGATAAAACCGAAATGGCAGTGAAAGCCAAGCACAAACTAGACTGGCTTAGTACACAAACAGAGCGATAATTTCTTTGATTGGAGTCAGAGATATTAATGATGAAGATATGAGGAGATTTAGAAAACTGGGACATTGAGGAGGTGTAACACCCTCTTCCCACACATACCCAAGTTCACCACTCCACTGGGGTAAATATGTGACAAAGAGTTACTAAAATATGACTCAACCTCCTAAGTACAGTTAAGGAGTTGGAAGCGACAAACTAAAACTTTTATGGCCTTCATCAGGAGATACAAGACCCCCAAGAGCTAAACCACCCCTCCAGGTGCCCAAATCTTGAGTCAAGTTGCTTTTTCACTGATTTGAACTCCCTGACACATGTACAAGCTTGCATCCATGCGGATGTATGCCTCTAATCGCATTCATAAACATGCAAGGGAGTGATTGCAATCCCAATTTCCCATATTTGTGCCTGCAACCGCGAAATATGTGCCACTTTTTCAGGGCTAGACTCCTGATCACTTTGAAAAACTTGATGAAACTTTCCAAAACAACAAATGATAAAAATAAAAATCCTCTAACACAAAACTTAGTTAAGAACTTAACCTAACCAAGCTTAACCATGACAGTTATTTCATCAAACATATGGAAAAAATGTAATATACAGGTCATGAATGCATATTTAAACATAGGGGTTTGATACTTATCTAAAAATCGTCAAGAAGGTCTAATTCACTCTCATAATAGTTTCCATAACATTTATTAGATCATGCATTCAATATCCAATCATTTACCAATAAAAACATGATAAGAGCCATAACTAGAATTTGTCATGAAACCATGATTATAACCATCATATAACCAAAATAATAATAATTATAGAACAACCATCAAAGCCACATCATAAAAAGAGCCATAACTAGAATTTGTCATGAAACCAGGATTATAACCATCATATATCCAAAATAATAATAATTATAGAACAACCATCAAAACCACATCATAAAAATTACATTTACTCATCAAATACAAGAGTAACCAGATCTCTCTTTCAACCAATCACCTCTATGCCATATTCCAAGCATGAATGTGGGATCTCATGGAATAAACCAAGCAAAACCAAACCAGGGCTTAAAGAGGCCAAACCACCTCAACCCTCAACAATTAATTCCATCTCACGGTCGAATATCACTAATGTAAATATATCGGTCTTTACCTAAGATGTGTAGGGCTCTAGAGCGTTTGTTCCAACCCAGCTCAAGTTCTAGAAACTCAACCCATAAATTTTGCATGGCTCTAGAGCGTTTTTCCAACCAAGGCTCCTGGACTAGTAACTCAACCCAAAGGCTCTAGAGCGTTTGTCAGACCAAGGCTTCCAGGACTAGTTAGTCAACCCAAGTTGTTCCAGGGCTTCCAAAGAGTTTATCCAACCAAGGCTACAAGAACTAGTAACTCAACTCAGAGCCATAAGTAACTTGAGCACCAATTAAAAACAATCAAGTGGGAAACCCACAACGTCATGAATATCCAGGAAATGGAAAGGCTATGCAACCATTTCCAATCTAGACAATCCTCCATGCCAATGGTAGCTCGTAACCAAGAAACCACATGCATGTGCCATGCATGCAAAAGCTATAAAGGAAACCATACATGCAACTCATTACCTGCAACGCAATCCCCCTGTAGTTGTTGATCCACCTATTCCCTTATGCTCTCCTTCTTTCCTTTGCCTTATTTTCAAATCCAATGAAACTAGAGTGTTACAAGCATGTTCCAACAATGCTCCAATATTTCTCTAAGTGTGCAAGAGCATGAGAGAATAGAGAGAGATCCAAAATTAAACTGATCAAAGCTAACACTGAAAAATCCATGAAATGATCCTCATAATCCTTTTTATAATTGAGGCCTCTAATTTCATCATTTTCCTTCATTTTTCCTTAAATATCCCTCTCATGAAATTATGTGACCTTTCATCTCTCTTTTCTCATATTTTCCTTTATTTTCATAAATAAATACCAATTAATGCCTCTTTTCCTTTTCCAATGTCTTTTCCAATTTCCATAACCATTAATAAACTGAAGTGACACCCACTAGAATGTTTTTACATTCATTCGGTTTGGAACCTTGGTCTTATATTTTTTTACATGAAAATCAACCAGAGGTTGTTATAGATCCCTCTCCCTTGGGGGAACACCGTCCTTGGTGTTATATGACACTTATGTCCAACAAAAAACTAAAAACAAAACATACTTCCCATGAAGTTTTATGCCACAACATTTTGTAGTATTTACAATGACCACTGTTGAAAACATGACAATCATACTGTTTACTGGAGCTTTATAACACAATTGATTATGGTATTTACAATAACAAGAAAATATACATACCCATAGGCTTCAACAAGCAAATAATCATACTGTCTATGGAGATTTATAACAAAACTCGATACAATATTTACAATAATATACACATATATACATATGCACATTTGCTCAACCAACAAATAAAAAGATATGATGCTCACATCAGTCAACAAGGGAATCTAGAGGCTCATACCTTCACCTTATAAAGTAGCACCAGGATTCACCTCCTTCCTAAGAAGTCCATAATCCACTGGCAAAGTCAAACCTACATCCAATGTCCAACGTATGATCTCGCGCCACTTTTCCTCTCAGTGAGCATATACTGACTCATTGTTTCAGGGCACACTCCCAATGTGCTTCTAATTCCATATGGAAATGTTAATGACCAAAATCAATGTATTCCTCGACCTTACCTTCTCTGCTACACAGTCCCTCATGCAATCCGGTCACCCCCTTCCATGCATTCACACACCTTCCAAGTTCTATGGGCATCCCCTTCTCTACTACACAGTCCCTCGGGCGACCCCTCCCTTGGAAAGGTTTCCTCGCATTGGAAGGTCCAAAAACCAAGGCATATCCCTGCCTTAAAACCATCATATTGGTCATAGCATGCTCATGGAAATCAATGGACACTATTGGGTATCTGATCAGGAGTTCATAAATTTTGCTCAAAATTGAAAAAGCTCGAAACTATATCAAACCTGAGCGACCGAGTAGATCTCGTCGTTTTTATTCCGGCACTGTGAATGGTTCGAAAAATTGATGTCGTATGAGGGAGATATCGCGTTCTGATTGATTTCCCAAACATCTAAAATTGCGACAGGTTTGACTGGGATGCCTAGTCAACATGCAGAGATATAGTCAGCAAAATGGAGAATATTCTCGAGAATATTCCTTTTTCCAAGCCAATGACATTTAGCCAAATGGTGCATTCTGATTTGTCGATGTGGATTGTACGTTTTATTGTGGGCTAATGGATGGGTGACACGTGGCCAGCCCTAAGGCTGCCACGTGTCCCCTATAAGGTTGATTAAAATTTGTTGAGGTTTGGGGGTTTTGACCTCGTGACCCACGATGTGCACACAAAGGTCTCCACCATCCAGGCTACAACGTGATTCTTACCAATTAAGGGCGCCACACATATTTAACGTTTAAAAGTGTGGTATATGGGGGGAGGGGGGTGGACGAATGATGGTCCCAACCCACCATTGGCCCTGATTGAAGTGTTCACATGTTACAGTTCGAAAACCCGACATCTAATGTGTGATTATTGCCCCTTAAGGGTGCCATACATATTTAACATTTAAAAGTGTGGTATATGGGCGGGGGGGACCACTGGCAACCCCGATTGAAGTGTTCACATGTTACAGTTTGAAAACCTGGCATCTAATGTGTGTTATGGAGGATACAAACCACAACATTAAACTTAAAGGTTATTGTGATATCCGTCGGAGAATGCGATCACATGTCGTAGTTGTTGTAACTGTTGGAACACCTAATCCTACATGGGTAGGTGTGGAATATGAAAAGTCACAATGGAGTCCAAGTGACCTTGGAATGTGAAACCAAGAGTCACACCATTGTACTATAAATGTACATCTTTGTATAATGGAAAATAAAAAAAAGCCTCACGCTTATCTTTCATTGTGTGTTTAGTCTCTTGTGTGTGTGCTCATCTTCCTCATACACCATGTGTGTGCTTCAACATGGTGTTTAACATGGTATCAGAGCGGGCGATTGATGGCCCTGCTCCACTTTGAGTGAGCCATTTGTGTTTATGGCCTGTGTATATTTGCAAAAATTCTTGACATTTTTGCAGCACTCAGTGATTTTGCAGCATTCAGAAGTGTTTTGAAGAAGGAGCAGCATTCAGAAGAAAGAGCAGCATTCAAAATTCCAGCATTCAGTGATTGGCTTTGAAGGAAAGGCAGCACTGCCCATCTGAAGGTTTTCATTCTAATGTTTTCCTGCAATTTCTGCCCATTAAATTCTGCATAATTTTGAAAGCGCTGCTGAAAAGTGTTTAATTTGAGTTTCTGAAGAAGAAGAAGTTTCTGGTTTTTATTGCAAAAGAAATCTGAGTTTTTTCTACTGGAAAATTCTTCATCTCTGCATTTTTGAGCTGCTGGAAATTTCTGAGATTTCTGAGTTCTCTAATTTCTGGGTTTTACTGCTGAAATAATCTAGAAAAATTCTGCTGTATATTTGAAAGGAGAAAATTCTTCTGCTATTTTAAAGAGACCTCCTACTCCTCTGCTGTTTTATGATTAAAAAAAAAAAAACTCTCAACTCCGCTCACAAGGCCGCCCCCTCTCAACCTTTCCCTATCGACTGCTCAACCCACGGCCCTTACACCTATCCACACTACACACCTTTCAACAGTCACAACTTAACTTAAATCGGCCCCTCAAGCTCTCGGCCTCACATTCCAAAACCCATACTCACCGCTCAAACCCATCACTCCCTGCCATACGCATCCGCCCTCACCATACCTGCAAACGCTCCCCCTTACCCATCACTCACCCCCTCCCTCTACATATATTCAACCCCTCTCACCTCTTACGCGCTTCACTGTAATACCTGCAGCCCCTATTCTATCGTGGCCTACGCCCCCTCACTTGGCTGCTGAACGCACTACTCCCCTCTCTTTCCTACGCCTCGCTGCACTCTGCTATCCTACCCTCCCCCTTCACGGCCCCTCCCCTGTATTTAACGCTCCCCATCACATATCTCTCACCCGCTCCAACCCTCATTACGCCCTCCCTCACTCATTCCCCACGGCACCTTATACACTCTCCTCTCCCATACGCTCTCACATCTCTCCCATATGCTCACATCTTTTTTAATTAATCTCCCTTACATCTTTTTTAATTAACTCCCTTTTTAAATTCCCTCTCATTTTTAATCAATCCCTTCACACCATTCGATTGCCCTTCACACCATTCGATTTTTATTTTCCCATTTCAATAAACTTCCCTTCCCTAATTAAAATCCCTCCTCCATTTAATTCGATTCCCCTCCCATTTAATTTCCATCCCATTTTTTAATTAAATTAAATTCCCCTCCTCTATTAATTAATCCCTTCACCATTATATTTCCACTTCCCTTTTTAATTATTTAAAATCCCTTTTAATTAATATTCCCACTTCTCTTTTTAAATCTTTAAAATCTTTTTTAATTAATCCCATTCCCCCACATTTTTAATTATTCTCTTTTTTTTAATTAATTTTTAATTAATTAAAAAAAAAAAAAAAAAAAGCAGAGAGAGAGGAGAGAGAAGATTTGAAAAGCAGAAAAAGAGAAATGATATGTGAGCAGAATTGAAGAAATGACATGAAATATACATATAGAAGAAGAAAGTGAAATTTGACATTGTGTGATTTTTGGCATAAGGGTGATTTTTCTGAAGAAATTTACATTTGAAGACAAGTCTGCTATCATTCAAAACAGCTCTTTGAAGGAAAATTCAGCTGCCTTAAAGACTCCTTGCATAGTGTTTTCAGCTACACATATTTTGCAGAAATATTGTATTGAGTTGACATTGTATTGCTTCTTCATAGTTGCAATCCGTATTTGAGTTGTTGGAAATTGTTGATATAAGTCATTGTTGATTGCCCTCCATCATTTGAGGAGCAGATTTTGTGCTTTGAGAATTCTTTGGAGTCATTTGTATTTCTTGTTGCATCATATTGTAAACGGGTGCATTTTCGATTGTAGCCGACACCCTTTCATTTTTGAGCCTAAGTTGTTGAAATGGCCAAAATCAATGAGGCATTAGTGTTGTTAAATAACCTCATTCATTCAAATGTTGATGACATGATAAAATTGAGTAAGGATGCTCTTTGTAAAATTCACAGTTGTTTGCAAGATGCACATGAAAAGATTGAGTTTTTGCAGTTGGAATCTCAACTCCAACAAGAAGAACTTCAGCAAAAGAGTCACCATTCTGAACCTATTTCTGTTCAGAACATTGTGAAGGACTCTCATCAGAAGAAAGAAGACAAAGTTGGATGATTCAAATTGAGTTCCTTACTAGAGCCGGATGTACATGCGAGATGTAGCAGTTCAACACGCACTTCTCAAGCCCATCATCGAGACCTTGGGAAGAGCTTGTCCACAACAAGCACGGGCGAGTCTTAGATATGACGAGGATGTGTCCTTTCATGTTTCGAGACTACACAAAGCCCATCGATTTCAAAGTGCCGAAGTTCCTATGACGGTTCACTGCCAGTTGTTCCGGATCAACAGAGCACTTCCACAACGAGATTGACAAATGCCAACACTGTGATCGATTTGGCCATATGAAAGATCATTGTTTTGATCTTCATCCATGCAAGCACTGTGGTCGGCACACCCATTCTTCAGACAGATGCTTCAGAAACAAGCCTCCTGCAAGAACCAAGATTCATCTTGGATGGATCGCTTCTTGGCAATGGGCATCAGCGGCCAAGAAGATGTTTACGACACATGTTAGAACTTGTTCACGGATATTGAACAAACTTGCAGTTGAGTTTTCGCCATCATCTCACCTTGTCCCTGACAGGGGGGGAAATGGTGGTCATGTACAAGCTTCGACATCAGATCAAGCGAGCCCGAGCCACAATCTCTCATTCCATGTTCAGAGTTGTAGCCAGCAGTTCAAGCGAGCCTGAGCCACAATTCGTCATTCCGGATTCAGAGATGTAGCCAGAGATACGGATGCCCATGAGCATACCTTCGGTTGGTGGATAACCTAAAACCATCATTTTTGGTTGGTGGATAACCTAAAACCATCATTTTCGGTTGGTGGATAACCTAAAACCATCATCTTTGGTTGGTGGACAACCTAAAACCACCACAGGTCGTAGACCTCCCTTCTTTTAGGTCGAAGGTCTCCCTTTTTTTATGAGGGACAATTCCTCTAGCAGAAGCTTTCAGCTTCTTGCCAGTTTTGGAAGAGTTCCGGGAACTGCAACAAGTATTGCGTTCCAGTGTTTGTGGTCATCCTAAAACCACCTCTTTTCTCCAACATTTCAGAGAGTTGATTCAGCCCAAGTGCTGCCATGTATACTTTGCAGATTTGTATTACAACTCTTTTCTTGGACTCACACATACCCCTTCGGATTAAGGGGGATGTTGGAACACCTAATCCTACATGGGTAGGTGTGGAATGCGAAAAGTCACAATGGAGTCCAAGTGACCTTGGAATGTGAAACCAAGAGTCACACCATTGTACTATAAATGTACATCTTTGTATAATGGAAAATAAGAAAGCCTCACGCTTATCTTTCATTGTGTTTAGTCTCTTGTGTGTGTGCTCATCTTCCTCATACACCATGTGTGTGCTTCAACATGGTGTTTAACAGTAACCTCTCCACACGGTCAGGCGTTAATGCCGACACAAACTCTGGTTCCACCATATAACTATAGTTATGGAGTGGGTTTCGCTCCAAAATAAATTTGACCGCAAGGATTATGAGGGTTGGCATGTGGCCACCCCCTCCCCTAACCTTGATGTTAAATGATACGGTTTCGCTTGGTAGGAAATTTAGCGTGCCCTCCAAAGTCGAAGGTTTTACTATTTTTAACTGTAGTTAACTGCAGTCCTCCAGTTTTAGTGGAGGTTTTGTAGGAGATATTGGGAAAAAGGATAAGAGGGTCAATTTTCGACCAATTTGGGTGAAACAAGAGTCTAAATAGACTAATTTGAGCATTTTGGATCCATTGGTGCAAAAAAATAGCCATTGGAGGCTTATAAACACATGTATTTGCAAAATTTTGAGCATAATGAAATATGGACATGCCATTGGGAGCTGGACCAACAAATGTAGCCCAGGAGGGGTGAACTGCTTCATCATGCATGTTGTATAAATCTTATGTGTGGTTTTATTTATTTATTATACATTATTGTTTAGTGTTATTTAGGCTTAATTTCATGCTTATAATTCACAAATTCATCTAGTTTTCATGGTTAAATTCCTCAATCAAAAAGCAAACAAATGGAGACAAATATATACATGTTTTGTAACTGAAAAGACACTTAGCACAACAAAATAGTACAGCCCTTTTAGATCAGGTTGGTATCAGAGCTAGATTTTATTCTCTTGTGTTCTTGTGTGCAAATATTTGTTTAACTATTTGCAAGTTTTCACATGCTTACTAGGCTCAAGCTCAAGAGAGGAGAAGGAAAATTGGTGGAAGCAAGAGGGTCTCAAGGTGAGCCACAACAAAGGAGGGAAATATTGCCACATTCTCCACCACCTAGTTCACCTCCTAAAGAAGCAGAAGCAACATTAGCATGCCTCCAGAGGAAGGAGAAATCCATGAAGAAATGGATCCCAAAGAGGAATAAAGAGTGTTCAAGAAAGCATTCCTTGACATGACTGAGTTGGTGAGAATCCCTTATCAAGAAAGGAATGAGAAACTAGAAGGAGAAGGATCCAAACTTCACAAGGAAGGACAGGGATCATCAGGAGGTCAAAATGATGAAGATAAATCCAAGAAGGGCAATGGAGGAAATGGAGACAGTGGAAAGTCACCATCCTCACCCTCATCGTCATCATCCTCTACTTCATCTTCAATACATCAGCCACATAAGTCAAAGAACACTGGTAAAAGTCCTTTTCTAAAAAATTTTGTTAAGTTTGAGTTGCCAATGTTTAATGGTGAAGTCAATGCAGAAAATCTTGATAATTGGATTAGGAAATTGGAGGTCTATTTGAGAATACAGAACCTTCAAGATGATGATACTAAAATCCAATTAGCTTCATTGAGAATGGAAGGTGCAACACTTGTTTGGTGGGAAGCCAAGACAAAGGAGGAGATCAAGAAGCATGGTAAGATTATTCTATGATGGACTAATTTCATTTCTGCAATAAAACAACAATTTTATCCATTAGCTCATATGCAGAAAGCCATAATGATCTGGAAAAAATTTAGACAATTGAAAGGAAAGAATGTACAAATTTACACCCAAGAATTTAGGAGAAGAGCTCTCTTACCCAAGAATTTAGGAGAAGAGCTCTCTTACCCAAGAATTTAGGAGAAGAGCTCTCTTATTAGGGGTAGATTTGCAGAGCCAAGATACTTTGCTCAAGTACATAGAAGGCTTACATAGCTACCTAAAACATACTATTCTCATGTTTAACCCTACAAGTTTAGATGAGGTATGTGTTTTGGACACGCATCTAGAAGCTAGAGGGAAAAACATTTTTGATGAGGGTAGAAACAAACCTTTTAAGGGGAAAAACAAAGAAAATATCTCAAAATGTAAAGGCAAAAAGAATGCATCTGTCAAGAAAGAGGGAGAAAAAGTGGTTTTTAAACATTGTTCAAG